>NW_023607171.1:0-39489 GCF_013339725.1 Rhipicephalus microplus
GGTCGTAACAGTCTCTCGCGCGCGGGGGGGGGGGGGGGGGTGAAGATCTCGATGGGCTGAGGTTTGCAGCCACTGTCCGGAGAGATCAGCGCCGGCAGTCGGTTTGGTGAGGACCGTCTTTGATGAAGTAGAGGGCAACACCTGCTTCATTGAGGGCTCAACAGACATCACATACACACATGAAAACACAACTACTCTGCCGGTGAGCGCCGGACAATTCCGCCCAAACTCCACCAGGCAATTTTCCCCTTAACTGATAATAAAGGAAATACAAAATTTATTCAAATGTTACTCACACTTTAAGGTGACACAAAACAACAACACTGAAGCACACCGAACCCGAAACCCTGGATAGCCGTGTCTTCAACGTTTTCAAACAAGTACACCTAAAAGAGTAAAAAAACAATCACTAGCTCTTGTCTAGGTCAGGAAAAAAAATGCCAAAGTTCTCGAGACATCCTCTCGCGTCAGGGGCATCGACTTAAGCCATCAGCGTTGCCATGGAGTACACCCTTTTTTGTAGCGTATTTCAAACGTATATTGTTGCAAAACGAGGCTCCAACGCAGCAGGCGGCCGTTCTTAGAGGACATGGTCTGTAGCCAGGTGAGAGGACAGTGGTCCACTTCCGCAATGAACTTGCTTCCGGCAATATAACAAGCCAGTTTCTGGACTGCCCAAACCAAGCACGCACATTCCTTTTCGCTAGCGCTGTAAACCTGCTCGCGAAGGGTGAGTTTCCGGCTAACATAGAGGACGGGAGGCTCTTGATCCCCCTCATCCATTTGACTAAGAACTGCCCCCATGCCTCTATCACTAGCGTCGCGTTGGACTATGAAAGGCCTCGAGTAGTCCGGTGAACTAAGCAAAGGTTGGCTCGACAAGGCCGCTTTCGAAACGCGGAAAGCCTTCTCTTTCTCCTCATCCCAGTCGACCATTTGGGGCTCGGTCTTGCGCAACGCGTCAGTAAGAGTGCTGGCAATGTCGGAATATCTAGGGATGTACTTACGATAGTAACCAGCTATTCCAAGAAAAGCCCGAATATCGGTTTTCGTTCGGGGCAGGGGAAAGTCTCGGATAGCTGCCACTTTCATTTCAGAGGGACGGCGATGCCCTCGACCGATAACATGCCCGAGATAGAGTACCTCTGCTTGTGCTAGCTGACACTTGGGCGCCTTTACCGTTAAACCTGCTTCGCGTAGGCGTGTCAGTACTGCTCTCAAATGCGCCAAGTGTTCTGGCCAGGACGAGGAAAACACGGCGACGTCATCGAAGTAAGGCAATGCGAAGTCCTCTTGACCCCGCAAAACCTTATCCATTAAGTTTGAAAAACAGTAAGGCGCGTTCTTTAGGCCGAAAACTCAACACTTTAGGGCGGAATGTGCCCAATGGTGAAATAAATGCAGCATACCGGCTCGCCCTCTCGGTGAGCGGCACCTGCCAGTAACCTCTCACTAGGTCTAGCGTTGAGATAAATTGCGCGCTGCTTACCCTCTCGACGCGTTCCTCAATGTGGGGAATTGGGTATGTCTGATCCTTGGTGATGAGGTTTAACTTACGATAGTCTACGCAAGGACGCGGATCTTTGCCGGATACCTTCACAAGAATTAACGGGGAAGTGTAATCACTTTCACACGGCTCAATCACGCCCAATTCCAGCATCCTGTTAACCTCTGCTTTTATTAGCTCAAGCCGACGAGGTGACACCCGATACGTCTTAGATCTTACCGGTTCCGACGAGGTAAGCTCTATGTCATGAGTGAGGACGGATGTCCGGCCTGGCTCGCTTACAAATCTGTCCTGAAACTCGGTCAAAAGACCACGCAATTCCTGCTTCTGCTTCGTTGTCAGTTGTAACTTTGATACTAAATCCTCAACTCTTTTCTCGATCGGGACTTCGTCCGATTCGGGAGCTAATTCAGGGATTTCTGCCGGAACCTCTTCCGGAACATTTAAAGTCATGTTCACGGTGGCTTCCCTCTCTTTGTAGGGTTTGAGTAAGTTGCTATGATACACCTGGTGTACCTTACGACTTCTTGGTAATTTTACCACATAGTTGGTGTCAGACAATTTTCGAGTAATCTCGGCCGGGCCGACCCACTGCACTTCAAGCTTATTCTTTTGGGAGGGCCTCAACAACATGACCCTGTCTCCTACAGCAAAGTGTCGCGCTTTAGCTGTCCGATCGTAGTAAAGCTTAGCCTTCTGCTGTGCTTTGGTCATCGCACTCTCGGTCAGTTCTTGGGCTTTTGGTAAACGATCCAATAAGGTGAGGACATATTCCACTACTTCAGGATCATCACCCTGACCTTCCCACGACTCTCTCGGCATACGAAGAGGAGACCGCAGTCTGCTGCCGTAAACAAGTTCCGCTGGCGTAAACCCTGTTGTCTCATGTGGTGCAGTTCTTAGTGCAAACATCGTTGCAGGTAAGCACATTTCCCAGTCAGTTTTTTGTTCAAAACATAAGGCTCTTAACACTCGCTTCATCACGGAGTGAGGCTTTTCTATCGAGTTCGACTGCGGATGGTAGACTGAACTATGCAATAATTTCACGCCACACCGCTCTAGAAAGGTTGTCGTTAAGGCACTCGTGAAAATGGTGCCCTGGTCTGATTGTATCTCGGCAGGAAGAGCTACCCGGGCAAACACGGACAGAAGTGCGTTCACTACTTCCACGGAACTTAGCTCTTTAGCGGGACCGCCTCTGGAAATTTAGTAGCTGGGCAGATTAAGGTCAGGATTGTGACGGTAGCCTGAAGTTGTCTTGGGCAAAGGACCTACTGCGTCAATTACCAACCGACGAAAGGGCTCCGTGATTACGGGTACCAGCTTCATTGGAAATTTCGCCTTATCTCCCGGCTTACCCACTCGCTGACACACATCGCAAGATTTTACAAACCTCTCTACATCTTTAAAGCATCCAGGCCAGTAGTATTCCTGTAAAAGACGATTTTTCGTCTTCTTTACGCCTAAGTGGCCTGAGCATGATTCTCCATGCACCAAACTAAGCAAATCCTGACGATACGCCTGAGGTACGACTACCTGGTCAACTCTACTCCCTCGCCTATCTAGATATTTTCGATAGAGTATACCGCTCCTCTCTTGGAATCTCACATTTCGTTTGGCGATTCCCTCTTTCGAACTGTCCTGGAATTGCTTAAGCGTCGGGTCCCCCTTTTGTTCGGTTATTAATGAAGCGGGGCTCACCTGCAGCAGCCGACTGAAATTATCCGAAGTTGGCATGACACACAACTCTTTTGTATTTCCTAGTACCTGGAATGTGTCACCCTCTGTGCTATCCTCTGTACTACCAGGAATCGGCTTGGGAGCAACGGCATTTTCTATTTGCTCGGTCAACGAGGCGTAATTGACCCCTTCCAATTCGGGAGGAGGTTCAACGTCGCCTTTAGGAATGGTTGCCTCCGCGACTACGGCTTCTGCAGCCTGTTCTCGCACAAGTCGATTTGTTACCGTGGTGTCCAACTCGCAACCAGGCCCGTTGTCGATTTGAGGCTTGTTTGCCTCAGTGAATGTTGCTCTCGCAGCCAGCGCACGTGCCTTCGATCTAGTCAGTGCCTGCACTATGCCTTCTCCCAACGTTAGACCGTTCTCCTTCAGCATTTGATCTGACTTATTTGAAAATAAGTAAGGATACTGAGGGGGTAGATATGGCGATACCGCGGCTTCCGTTTCCAACGTACCAAATGCGCCTTTAAGGACAACTTTAGCTACGGGGAGGCACTGACTGTTTGCTTCTACGGCTTGTCTAATCCAGGCACAGTCTCCTGAATACTGTCCGGACTGAACAAAAGACGGATGAACTACGTCCATAGTGGCTGCGGAGTCTCTAAGAACCCGACACTGCTTGCCGTTCACGGTAAGGTCGTACATATAGGGCTCTAACAACTTCATGTTCTCGTCGGCTTCATTTATAGATAAAAAGGCCACCTTTTCTTTCGGGAAATGTTTCGCGAAGTGCCCTGTTTCGTGGCAATTGAAACAAGTCACCAGTTTTCTCGCCTCAAATTTCCTTTTGCTTGCCTCTGCCGACGCCCCATGGTTAGATGAATTGTTTTCCTCACCCTTTTGTCCGAGACTTGTCGGTTGTTTTCTAAACGGCGCCTTATTCAGTAGTAGGAATTTTTCCCTTTTAGGCTCGCTGTTTGCCCCGAGGGCGCGGCGCGTAACGAATTCTTCAGCGAGCTCTGCGGCTTTCGTTACGGTGTTCACGTCCGGTCTATGCTGCACCCAGAACCTCACCTTTTCTGGTAACCTTTGATAGAATTGTTCCAGACCGATACACTCGAGCACCTTGTCGGGATTCCCATACGCCTTTGCCTCTTTGAGCCACTCCTCCATGTTGGCCATTAACTTGTAAGCAAACTCCGGGTATGAATCATTGTTCTCTTTTACGGCGTTGCGAAATTTTTGCCTGAAACCTTCCGCTGACAACCTGTATTTCTTGAGAAGGCTCGACTTTACCTCACTGTATTCATCAGCCTCGTCTTTCGTGAGGCGCGCGATTACTTCTGAGGCCTCCCCCGGAAGTAGGGACAACAAGCGTTGAGGCCATGTATCCTGGCTGAAACCTTGCCTTTCACACGTTCTCTCAAAGTTGACGAGAAACAGCCCAATGTCCTCTCCTAGCTTGTACGATCTCATTAGGTCCGTCATTTTGAACCTGACCCGCTCTGCGGTACCGGATGCCTCGCTGCCTCCTGTTCTACTATTATGGCTAATCTCTAGCTCGAGGCGCTTCATTTCAAGCTCGTGCTTTCGCATCTTATCTACCTCAGCTTCTGCCGCTTTCCTTTCGGCCTCGGCCGCCTTTCTTTCGGCCTCTGCCGCTTGCCTCTCCTGAATCTCCTCGACACATTCTGACAGCTCGTCATCCTCCGCCCCCAATGCGAGAATCGCCTCTATCAGCTCTGGCTTTCTTTGAGAGTCCGACACCTCCAGATTCAACTCCCTTGCAAGTAGCAACAACATGGACTTTCGCAGGGATTTCAGATTCATGGCTGCTTCCTGTGCCGCTGTCTCTGTTCCACAAAGATTCCTGTCCTGCAACTAATTAACCTTGACGGCAACGACAGCTCTAGATACCTGCCTTGCCACAAGTTTTCCGTTAACTTAGTCTACAAATAAAGCTTCAAAAGCTCTTACACGGAATCCTGCCCTGTCACTGTTAACCTTGACGCCACTGACAGAAAGAGCTTAACTAAGCTATCACACAATTTCTGCCTGACGCAAGTTACCTGTTAACCCAATGACCAAGACAGCCCCTCTCTACCAGCTTTTACTTAACATATAGAGTAAATGCCTGGTAAAATTTAACAGAGAAAGCTGGCACTCACCCAGCTCGCAGTCATGTCTCCGGCGTCGTGCTTCTCTCAGAAGTGCCGTTCGATTCCCTCTGGAAGTCGATAAGCTCTTGTAATCCTTCTCCTGTCGTCCCGTTGTTGAACTTCGGGCTCACTCCGTCCAGTGGTCGCTTTCGGGGTTATCAGCATCCCGCCGCTGCCATCCAGTTGTTGGGACTCCGGGTCCTGCCGGTCTCGTTCTCGGTAGCTGGCCCCGTCGCAGGATCCATCGTCCAACAATTCAGTGAGAAGAAGCGCCCGAACGAACAACAGAGATTTATTTACATGTGGAGAAGTGGTCAACTGACCCAAAGAGAGAAGAGTGCGTGTGATACAAAACGTCTTCGGCATTTTATAGCGCCACGTTGTTGACACTGGGCGCCTTGTCTGCATCGTCAGCCAATACGGTGTCGCCGGCACCTCGGCCACGAGGGAGGTGAAAACACCTCTCACAACACAAGGAGTGGCACAACCCAACACGATATATGGTCCCGGCGCCCCAAAATGTTACCAAATATGGTCACGAACGCCCAGCAGACCCCCGGAGCTCTCCCAGCGAGAGGAGGAACCCGAATGTGGAGGTGGGGGTGGCCGCCACCGTAGGTCAAGAACCGGTTCTCCCCCACACTCTTCCTGCTTGGCTCCGCAGGGCCGGTCGTAACAGCGGTAGCCGCCTTTTGTTGCATTTTACAAAACCCTGTGTTACAAAACCCTGCGAACAACGTGGTTTGCACCGCTCATCATCGGTACGCAAACGTGTAATTTTGTTTTTACTGCGTGAACAGGCGAAACAGGCACGCGGGAAACGCGGTACTGTGCAAGAAAAGAAAAGTATAAATAAAAGCAAAGTTTTTTTCCATGGACGGCTTCTCATTCTTTAGTTTTGTAATAAGCGATGCTTTATTAGTCCGAGCTAGGCAACTCCGAAGATTGAAAAATAAAAATGCTTCGCGCGCGCGACTAAGGCGGGTGATTTGAAATCGGTTGTGTAGATAGGTTTTCTCTGGTGGCTCGTGCAGCCGTTCTCTGACAGCACTGCTAAGTCGCCGAAAGTATCAGGGCGTAGAGTTTCATACAGTATTATTGTATAATACTCTATGGTATCAGGGAGTGCGCCTGATCGTGCCTCGGCAAGACATGGGGTGGGTAACCCGCAAAAGTGCGAACCGCCGAAGAAGTGGCCGCTTATCACGAGGCTCAACGTGCTGCGAAACGGGAGAGAAATCGGTGGCTCAGAAGGCACCCGCCCTACTCGGCCGAACAGGCTGCAGCGTGCCGATCCGGAATGCGCTCGACGAGCGAAGGCCGCGGAAACGGCGAGAAAGCGATTGCTACGCGAAGACCCAGACATCAGGGCGGCCGAAAATAAAGGTCGTCGGGTCTGTGCTTTAGCGGAGGCTACCGGCGTCAGGTTTCAGTGTGGGTTAACTTTCGTTGGAGCAACGAGGCGTTGGTTGGAGTTTGGCCGTTCGTGCAATCTGTGTGATATATGACCGTTGTGCCTAAACTTTGCGCTATTTAGCGAAAGCTCCCGAGGTTTTTTTTTTTCAGAAATGATCTATCTGACGTACTACAACGTTCAAGTGTTGGGCATGTTCGTGGTACTTGCATCTTTTGGCAGCGTTTAGCGCGATTGCGTCGCTTGGGGCCTCTTCGACGCATGTTTCTTGCGAATTTGCTTGCAGGAAAATTCTCGGAGATTTCTGGAGAATGCTGAGCGGGAAATGCTCATAAAATGGAGAACTGCCGCCGATTTGAAGGTTGTGGCTTCGCGTAAGCAATAAGTCCAGATCAGAAAAGCAAGAAATTGTGTCCTGTATGCTTGAATGTTTCTTTTGGCTGAGGGGGGGGGACTTATCTTTCGCAGTGGTTATAGTGCTCTACTGTGCTGACAAAGGTCGCGGGTTCGACTCTCTGTCACATTCTCGATGGAGGTAAAGATGCTGGGAGCCTGTGTACTTAGATTTAGGCGCATATTATTAAAGAAGCCCAGGTGGTCAAAGTTTCCAAAGCCCGACACTACAGCGTCCCTCATGATCGTATTGTCGCAACGTCAAGGCAGAGGTCGTAATGCACCGACAAAGAAAGCAGCAGGTTGGCTTTTTTAAAACAGCATGCCAGAACATTCTCCTTTCCCTTTCTGGCTTCTGTATAGTGCATATATGCTTCGTCATACTCATAGCATGCATGTGGCCAATGTTGTTTTGTGGATGTTAAAACAAAACAATTATTTGATTCTGTCCATTGGACTCATTTAAGTGCGTCTGACAAATGGCATTGCAGTATTTCTCAGTCACCGTGTAGATGCTGACACATTCTTATACTTAATGCTGGTCATGAAGCACGTTTTGGCTTGTTAAAAAAATACATCCTGCAAAAAGCCGCCATTGCTACGAACTGTTGAGCCAAATATTACAGCCGTATGTGCACTTAAAGGCTATAAGCGGAGCGTGAAGTTGCTGTTTCACCTTGTCTTGTCAAGCTGCGGTAGCATGTCAGCTTCGCATTGCTATGTGCCTCAACGTCGTGGGTTCGAGCCTCACTCGCTCCTAATTCTTTTCCTTTTCTTGTGTTTTTTTCTTGTTGCAGTGCTTGTTTACGATCAGGTAATGACCGCAATTTTCAAAAACAATTAAGAAGCCTGATTTTGGCCCAATACAGGGGTACCATGCGCCAGCGTTGAGCGTGCATCGCGGAGTGTGCCTGCCAGCCTCCAAGCATCCTGCCACACTGGTACAATAATTATATCTGGCACTGGGATAGTGCCACCGGGTTTTCCAATAGAGTATGCCGTAATGAGTGCATGCGTCGTGTCACCTGTGAAAGTGAGGAAACTTGAACGTATTTGTTGACTCATGCAATGCCGATGCTGTTGATGCTCCACCAGTGGCACATTGCGCAGATGATTCACTGCTGCAGAATCCTACACAAAAGCCTGCGATGTAGCCAGATATATTGCCAATATATGGTAACAGCCAAGGATTGTGCTCAGCCTACCCTTAGAGTTAATTTGTAGGGGATCTCGCAAAAATGCAGGCAATTCCCAATTACACCTAACTGCCTATTTTCTAGTAATGCGAGCAAAAAACTTGATGCAACTTTGGGGTACCTTCTCGTGAAATGTCTTCCTTGAAGACCTTCTTAGTCAGCTTGAGCACTTCTCAGCGCTACAGACAGTCATTGTTTAAAACTAAAGAAAACAAACAATGGCCCACCAACAGCGAACAAGTGGTCGCACGGTCACTTCCGGGGCAAAACAGCAACGTCACCCGCGCGCGCTTGTAGCGCCATTTTGTGCCCCCGAGTGGAGACACCGAACCAGACCGCACAGCTGCTGTAGCGCAGCGATAAGCAGCAAACCGGAACTATGAGTTGACAGCAGCAACCGTCAGCACCACCACGTTATGAAGAAAGGAAACCACATATCATTGAAGCGAGGTGATGTAATGCAGTGGGAGCATGACGTAATGCGGAGCACAGTGAATGGCGCTGTGCAGTGAAGTGAGTTGAGGAGAAATGAGTCGGGCACATATAGCGATCGCTGTATCTCCAGTCCTACTATAGTTTTACGAAACATTATTTCGCCTATGTATTTTTAGAAGGCATACAACTCATTTCAAAATGTTTGTTCTGCCAAGTGCAAGGGGTGGTTTGGGGCCCCTTTAAAGGATAAGGTTCAGGCATATTTGTTTCCAGTTCAGCTTGTGAAAATTACTTTTACAGCTTATTACAATCTTACTCTTCATAAATATATATATATATATATATATAAATATATATATATATATATATATATATATATATATATATATATTGTAGGCATTCATTAAGCACATCATCTATCTTTACACATATTCATCATTATGAGTGGTCGTCATCTTCTTCTGCTGTGGGGACTTGGCTTGTCTGAGCTCTGTGCCTTGGGCGTGGTCGCTTCATCGTGGGTTCCGGGCCTAATAAAGGTTGCCTTTACTGTTACATCACAAGTGGTGGAGTGTGCTCTACGATCTTCCGTCTTCTTCCAGCCCGATCTGCCTCCTGGAGCTGCGCTCAGGTCGTCGTTTGTACCAGGTGTCCGGTAACATGCCTCAGGACGAGCCAACCGGCGCTTCTGCGTCTACCTCCACGGCCCCGGCTACCACGGCCTATCCATCGTGGATTATCACCGCGCACCAGCGTGAGCCGCCCACGTTCGCCGGACTTCAAGGTGAAGATGTGGAAGATTGGTTGGACCAGTTCAATCGAGCGAGTTCCACTAACAACTGGGATGATCCTACCAAGCTTCGCCGTGTTTCTTTCTACCTCACGGGCGTAGCGAAAACATGGTTTTTCAATCATGAAATGGACATTACGGACTGGACGCGTTTTAAGCAACAGCTTCGCCAAATTTTCGGCACCCCGGCGGTTCATTCAGCTCTCGCGAAGAAGACACTGGATTCTCGCAAGCAACAATGCGGTGAGTCCTACACATCGTACATAGAAGATGTGCTTGCTCTCTGTCACCGTTTCAGCACGTCCATGTCTGAATCAGAGAGAGTTCGTCATCTACTGAAAGGGATAGGCACGGTCGCTTTCAATGCCTTGGTCATTCAGAACCCGACTACGGTCGCTGACGTTGTTGCCACGTGCCAACGCCTGGAAGAACTTGAATCCCAACGGTTACCACCGGACAGCTCTGAAAACACTACCACGACTGATGCCTCATTGCGTGCCATGATCCGGGCGCTTATACGGGAAGAGCTACAATCTTTCGGCCTCTCAATGACACCGAGTCCACCTCCCCCCTCCAACAATGTTTTGCGGGATGTTATCAAAGAGGAGTTGGCGTCCATGACCAGGCCAGCGTTTGTAGACACTCCAGTACCTCGACTCCAACCGACGTACGCACAAGTCCTCGCTGGCTCACCACCCGTGGTACAACTGATGCCCGCACACTCGACGCCTGTCCCGCTGGCTTCGTTAACTCCGAGTGTGACTAGCCAGCCCTTTCCCCCACCGTGTCGGCCGCATCGTCCGATCTGTTATTACTGCGGCTATCGGGGCCACATTGCACGCGTCTGTCGGAAGCGTCAGCAGGACGAGCGTCGTGGACTCGACACCTACGGACGGGATGATGGGACAAGCTGGTACGCTTTCCAACGTCGTCCTTATGATCCGCTGCTACGCCGCTCACCGTCTCCAACTGCGACATCTGAGCCAACCAGTTCCTACCGCTCTACTAGACGCCGCTCACCCTCACCCCTCCGCCGTTCCACGTCTCCATTGCGACCTGTCTCGCAATTCACCAACCAACGCCCGGAAAACTAACCTCTGCAGCTTTTGGAGGAAAAGCTGCATCGAACGAAAAGACAGAAATTCCTCCAGTGCGCCCATATAATACGATAGCTGTTTTAATAGAAGGTGTGTACGTGGACGCTTTAATAGACACTGGTGCCTCTTTGTCTGTGATTGATCGTTCTTTGTGCTCACGTCTACGAAAAGTCACCACCCCTTATGATGGACCTATACTGCACGCTGCTCAAGGGGACGCCATTAGACCTGCCACTATGTGCACCGCTCGTGTTTTCATCGCTGGTATTCTTCTTTTTTTACAATTTGCTGTGCTGAATTCGTGTGCCCACCAGATTATATTAGGCTGGGATTTTCTGTCTACGGCGAACGCTTCCATTTGCTGTAAAGAAAATGTTGTTCATATGATGGAAACTGACTATGCCCTGTATGCGGATGACAAGCCCGTTCGCTTGCTCGCTGCTGAAGAGACCGAGCTACCACCTGGTCATCAGCGGATAGTTGCCATCACTTCTAATGTGATCGACTCTGGTGACGTGTTTGTCCAACCATCTGCATGCTGTCTCGCAAGAGGTATAGCCTTTGCTTCAGGTCTAGCCCGATTCCACAATGGCTCCGGACTTCTCTGCGCTACAAACCAGACTTCTGAAAAAATTCTCATTCCTAAAGGCACCACAATGGCTTGCGTTTCTGAATCTCAACCTGTCTCTGTTGTCTCTCTTATGCCAGCGTGTTCTGACCTTCCTTCTATTGGACGTTCATCAAGCGTTTCTGTTCTTGCTGCGACTATTAGTCCAGAACTGACCTCTTCACAGACAGATGAGTTGCTTGCCTTGCTACAAAAGCATAGGAGATTGTTTGATGCCCATTCCTCATCTCTGGGACAGACGTCCATTATTAGGCATCGTATCCAGACCGATGGCACTTCCATCGTACGCCGTCGACCATATCGCGTCTCTTCATCCGAGCGTGAAATCATTGAACAAAATGTAGCCGATATGCTGCAACGGAACATTGTACGTCCCTCCGCGAGTCCTTGGTCATCCCCTGTTGTTTTAGTAAGGAAAAAAGATGGCTTCATGCGGTTTTGCGTGGACTACAGAGCACTTAATAAGATTACCCACAAGGATCTTTACCCCATGCCGCGCATAGACGATGCTTTGGATTCACTGCAAGGTGCTGAGTACTTTTCAAGCCTAGACCTGCGTTCAGGTTACTGGCAAATACCCATGCACGAGGATGACAAAGAAAAGACAGCGTTTTCAACACCAGATGGGCTGTATGAATTCAACGTCATGCCATTCGGCCTTTGCAATGCTCCAGCAACATTCGAGCGGATGATCGACACAGTTTTACGAGGCTTGAAGTGGAAGACTTGCTTGTGCTATTTAGACGATATCGTTATTTTTTCGTCAACCTTCCCTCAGCACTTGCAACGACTGGACGAAGTTCTTACGTGCCTTGCAAACGCAGGCCTTCAGCTGAACACCAAGAAGTGCCGTTTTGCGAGCAAGACGATTAAAGTGTTAGGCCACATCGTAAGCAAGGACGGTATTCGTCCCGATCCTGACAAGATTTCCGCTGTCCAACACTTCCCGCGTCCTGAAAAAGCCAAAGATTTGCGCAGTTTCCTCGGCCTCGCTTCTTATTTTCGCCGATTCATTCGAGACTTCGCCTCAATAGCTTCACCATTGCACAAGTTGCTCGGATCAGGCGTCGCCTTTGTGTGGTCTCCTGAATGTGAAGCGGCGTTTGCCCAACTGAAGTGTGCACTCACATCCGAACCAGTCCTCTGCCATTTCGACGAAACCGCGCCTACGCTCCTGCATACAGACGCTAGTGGTCGAGGCATTGGTGGAATTCTTCTACAGCGAGACAAATCTTCACGTGAGAAAGTCGTCTCATACGCGAGCCGTGCACTGACCCCTGCTGAAAAGAATTATACCATCACCGAACAGGAGTGCCTAGCGGTCGTATGGTCGATACAAAAGTTTCGACCTTATCTCCACGGCCGCCACATTACTGTGGTTACGGACCATCACGCCTTGTGCTGGCTCTCGACAATCAAGAACTTGTCCAGCCGCCTTGGTCGCTGGATTCTTCGCTTACAAGAATACGACTTCACTGTCACATACAAGTCGGGAAACAAGCACCAAGACGCCGACGCCCTTTCGCGTTGCCCGCTCTCTTCGGAGCCGCTTAACAAACCCGCCACTGCTGCACACGAGAAGCTTTCGGCCGTCTCTTCCCTACATGTTTCGTCATTAACTACTTTGGACCTAACTTCTCCAAGCGAGTGTGGTTTGTTCTTATCTCACCAACGTGCTGACCCTTACTGTCGCCGCATCATGGACCGTCTTGACGGGACTTGCCGGCCTCTAACGCCCGTCTTCGCCGACAGCTGACGCAATTCAAGCTCAACAACCACGTCCTGTACCGTCATATTTACCACCCTGATGGTCAACGCTGGGTGCCCGTTCTACCTCGCTCTCTTCGGGCTCAAGTCCTCAAGACATATCACGACGACATGTCTGCTGGACACATGGGTTTCCAGAAAACGTATGACCACATAAGATGTCACTACTACTGGCCGGGCTTGTCCACCTGTGTCGCGAAGTACGTTGCCTCATGCGCCCTTTGTCAGCGTCGCAAGCTACCTACATCAACTCGAAGTGGACAATTACAACCGCTCCCGTGTCCCCTGCAACCATTCGAGGTAGTTGGCATTGACCTGTATGGTCCGCTTCCTATGACTGTCACGGGCAATCGTTGGATAGTTACAGCTGTCGACCACCTGACCCGCTACGCCGAAACAGCTCCCGTGCCTTCTGCATCAGCTTCGGAAGTGGCCGACTTCATCCTTCGAGCAATAATCATTCGACACGGAGCTCCTCGTGTAATCCTGAGCGACCGTGGAAGAGTATTTCTTTCAGCACTCGTCGAAGAAGTGCTCAAGGCAGCCGGCACTACACACAAAACAAGCTCCAGTTACCATCCTCAGACGAACGGCCTGACTGAGCGCTTCCATCGTACACTGTCAGACATGATTGCGATGTATATCGAACCCGACCACAGAAACTGGGACACCATTTTGCCATTTGTCACTTTTGCGTATAATACCTCTGTACAGCGCACAACCGGTTACTCGCCGTTCTACCTCGTCCACGGTCGCTTCCCCTCTTCTTTCCTCGATGTTTCGTTCTTCTCTGTGCCTGTCAAACCATGTTCATCTTCAAGTGAAGAATACGTGTCTCGTCTACTTCATTGCCGCCAGCTGGCTCGCGTCAACACTGAAGCCAAGCAACAGGATCGCAAGCTTGAATATGATGCCTCCCATCGTGCCGTGTCTTTCAGCCCTGGCGACGAAGTCCTCCTTCTTACACCCATTCGTACTCCCGGACTGTGCGAGAAGTTTCAATTACGTTTTATTGGCCCCTACACTGTCTTGGAGCAAACGTCTCCTGTGAATTATCGCGTGGCACCCGTTCTTCTTCCGACGGGCCGCCGCTACAGGGCAGCAGAAATAGTCCACGTATCCCGCATGAAGCCTTTCATACGGCGTTCATCTTCGCTTTAAAATGCGGCCAAGAACTGCGGTCAGGATGACCGCTTTCACGTGGGGGGGGGGGGAGTTAGTGTAGGCATTCATTAAGCACATCATCTATCTTTACACATATTCATCATCATGAGTGGTCGTCATCTTCTTCTGCTGTGGGGACTTGGCTTGTCTGAGTTCTGTGCCTTGGGCGTGGTCGCTTCATCGTGTCTTCCGGGCCTAATAAAGGTTGCCTTTACTGTTACATCACAAGATATATATATATATATATATATATATATATATATATATATATATATATATATATATATATATATATATATATATATATATATATATATATATTGCTACGGGGCGCCACAAATGAACATTGTAGAAAAGAGGATATTTAGGGCGAGCTCGTGCAGACCGGGCTCCATATTGTATGCCTGCCTGTTTACCGAAAGTAAACGCATTTTTCAGACGCCTTCTCCCCGTAACATTTTGGTGGAGAGTGCGGGTCTTTCCACAGTCAACACCACGACGATTCTACGCAGCGGACGTTCCTTGGCTGCCTGTGCGATGCCTGATCAAGACGAACACGAGGATTCTTCGGAGACTACCCCAACCGTGCTTCGTCCAACTACGCAGCAACCAACAGCACCGCATCCAGCTGCAACTAACCGCACCGTCGTCCTGACTCAACCGCGTGACCCAGGCACATTTTCGGGCAGTGACAGTACCGACGTGGAGGAATGGCTTCAGCTGTACGAAAGGGTGAGCGCTCTTTACAACTGGGATCCGACGCTCATGTTGGCCAATATTATTCTCTACCTTGACGGTACAGCTAAAGTTTGGTTTTCCAACCACGAGGAAGATATCGCGAGTTGGGACATCTGTAAGCAGAAACTCATCGATCTCTTCGGCAAGCCCATCGGGCGTCGTCGTGCTGCGCAAAAAGAACTAGCATCCCGACTCCAGTCCGGCACCAAGTCATACGTCACATACATACAGCATGTGCTCGCCCTCTGCCGGAAGGTTGATGACAAGATGCCGGAATCTGAAAAGGTCGCGCACATCCTCAAAGGAATCGCCGATGACGCCTTTAATCTCCTCGTATTTCGCAACTCATCGACCGTAGACGACGTTATCAAAGAATGCCGACGCTTCGAAGACGCGAAAAGTCGCCGTATCCCTCCACACTTTTCACGTCTTCCCAACACGGCTGCAACATCAACCTGCGAGGACGCCCGTGTGGCACCAGCCCCTGCTGCTTCCGACAATATCGTGCGCATTGTGCGCCACGAAATCGAAGCAGCATCTCCCCTGTCTGACCAAGTCGAGGCCCCTGACGATTCTCGCGCCACGATTTCTTTAATCAAGAGTGTCGTACGCCAGGAACTGGCCAACGCCGGACTTCAGACGCTATGCCCCGTTAACCGACCTGACTACCGATTGCCCAGTACACCTAATATGTCCCGCGGACTGAACAACCGCCCACGTTACCGGAACCCAGCAGAATGGCGAACTTCCGATGACAGGCCGATCTGCTTCAACTGTGGACGAGTGGGCCATATTTCACGTCATTGCCGCACTTCCTGGGGTTGGCAGCCATGGTCGCATTATGCCAACACCCGACGCCCCCCTTCTGGCTCTCGGATGCCGATCTACACGGCACAAGATGATGCTTCGCCATCCAGGCCCGCCCGACCAAGCCGCTCCCCGTCGCCCTCTGGACGCATGTCCCGCTCAACTAACCGACGTCGCTCCCCCTCACCCTCCTACCACCAGTCCTCGGAAAACTGACGGGCGCAGCTCCTAGAGGTGAGCCTGCTTCGACGACCCGACCCAAAATTCCTCTACAAACGATACCCGGACACAACAACTTGATTAAAGTAAATGTTGACGGTACTTCTGTGGCAGCACTCATTGACACCGGCGCTCACATATCAGTCATGAACTCCAACCTTTGTGCTCGACTCAAGAAAGTGCTCACTCCTGCTCCGATCACTCTTGTCCGAGTAGCTGATGGTGCAACACCAGCGGTCACCGGGATGTGTGCCGCCCGTGTCACTGTTGCTGGACGTCATACCACTGTTCTGTTTTACGTACTGGACCACTGCCCACATGACATCATACTGGGACTCGATTTTCTGTCGGAGCATTCCGCCCTAATTGACTGTTCTGCTGGTGTTGTTCAGCTTGTCCTACCACACGCCGTTGACCCTCCTGATCCTGCGCTGCCAAAGCTATGCTCCGCCGACTTTGTTCGCCTATCTTGTCGAGCTGTCACGTATATCGACGTCTCTTCTGATCCACCTGTGGCTGACGGCGATTATGTCATTTCGCCTAATCCTACAGTACTCTGTTCGCTCAATGTTACGTTCCCCCACACCATCATCACAATGAAGAACAACGTGGCATGTCTCCCTATTGTAAACTTTGGACTTTGCCCTGAAGTGCTGCCACGAGGAATATCCCTTGCAACCCTTGCCCCGGCCGGCGACTACCACATATCGGCCCTAACAGAGGATACACTGTCATCTGCAAGTATTCATTCGCGTAGTACACTAGACTGCATAACTGGAATGATTGCCTCTGATCTCCCGGCAGAGCATGTGTCTGCGCTTCGTGGCCTTCTTGCGTCTTATCAAGACGTCTTTGATTTCTGCGACCGACCCCTAGGTCAAACGACCGTCGTAAAGCATCGGATCAACACCGGTGACGCAAATCCAGTACACCGGCGACCCTATCGAGTTTCCTCCACCGAGTGCCACGTGATCCAGCAAGAAGTCGACAAGATGCTTGCCCGAGACATCATTGAACCTTCTTCAAGTCCTTGGGCTTCGCCCGTTGTGCTTGTGAGAAAGAAGGATAACAGCTGGCGCTTCTGTGTCGACTACAGAAATCTTAACAAGGTTACAAAAAAAGACGTGTATCCTCTGCCGCGGATAGACGACGCTCTTGACTGCCTTAGTGGAGCAAATTATTTCTCTTCCATCGACCTCCGTTCCGGGTACTGGCAGATATCAGTTGATGATCTGGACCGTGAAAAGACGGCATTTATAACTCCCGACGGGCTCTATCAGTTCAAAGTAATGCCGTTCGGGTTATGCAATGCCCCAGCTACATTCGAACGAATGATGGACGCTCTTCTTCACGGTTTCAAGTGGTCAATCTGCTTATGTTACCTTGATGACGTCATTGTTTTTTCGCCAACTTTCGAAACTCACCTCGAGCGTCTCTCAACAATTCTTTCGGTTTTCCGCAAAGCAGGGCTCCAACTAAACTCGTCCAAATGTCACTTCGGCCGCCGGCAGCTCACTGTCCTTGGACACCTTGTCGATTCTTCTGGTGTTCGTCCCGATCCTGAGAAAATCCGCGCCGTCAAAGATTTCCCTGTGCCAACCTCTGCGAACGATGTTCGAAGCTTTGTGGGCCTTTGTTCTTACTTTCGTAGATTTGTGCGGAATTTTGCTGACGTCGCATGACCACTCACGGAACTACTAAAAAAATGTGACTTTTGTGTGGGGACCTGAACAAACCAGAGCATTCGTTGAACTGACGAGTAGACTTACGACGCCACCGATTCTCGGCCACTTTGATATATGCGCTCCAACGGAAGTGCGTACCGACGCCAGCGGCCACGGAATCGGAGCCGTTTTGGCACAACGACAGCATGGCTGCGAGCGCGTTATTGCATACGCTAGCCGTCTTTTATCGCCAGCAGAGCGAAATTACTCCATCACAGAACGCGAATGCCTCGCACTCGTCTGGGCAGTGGCTAAATTTCGGCCGCATTTGTATGGACGCCCGTTCACGGTTGTCACTGATCACCACGCCTTATGCTGGTTGTCGTCCTTAAAAGATCCTTGTGGACGTCTCGGCCGGTGGGCTCTACGGCTACAGGAATATTCCTACACGGTTGTCTACAAATCAGGTCGCCACCATGAGGATGCTGATTGCTTGTCGCGTCATCCAGTAGACCCAGCAGACCTTTCTGAGAGCGATGACGCTACTTGCGTTTTGGCACTTTCCGCGTTTAGCAACATCGGAGATCAGCAACGCCGTGATCCTCACCTCAGAGATATAATCCTTCGGCTTAGTGGTCCCACAACTCCTCCGTCTCTCCGTATGTTCCTGCTCCAAGATGGCGTCTTATATCGCTGCATCCCGACGGACCTGAGCTGCTGTTGGTCATACCACAACATATGCGTCAGACTGTCCTTGCACAGCTGCATGATATTCCGACAGCTGGTCACCTGGGAGTTTCAAGAACTTATGACCGCGTTCGACGTCGCTTCTTTTGGCCCGGTATTTACCGATCCGTCTGCCGTTACGTCGCCTCATGCAAATCCTGTCAACACCGCAAAAAACCAGCAACACTTAAAGCGGGACACCTTCAACCCATTCAGATCCCATCCGAACCATTTTATAGGATAGGTGTTGACTTACTAGGACCGTTTCCTTTATCGGCCAGCGGAAACAAGTGGATAGCAGTCGCCACGGATTACACCACTCGGTATGCCATCACACGGGCCCTTCCTACCAGTTGTGCGACCGACGTCGCTGACTTTCTTCTAGAAGACGTCATATTACACCACGGCGCTCCTCGGCAACTGCTTACCGATCGGGGTCGCTACTTTTTATCACAAGTTATCCAAGACATATTGCACTCTTGCGCTACAAAGCACAAGTTCACAACGGCGTATCATCCTCAAACCAACGGGCTCACGGAGCGGCTGAATAGAACCATCACGGACATGCTCGCCATGTATGTTTCTTCCGACCATCGTGACTGGGACACCGCCCTTCCATTTGTAACATTTGCCTATAATACGTCTCGGCATGACACTGCAGGTTTCCCGCCATATTTCCTCCTGTACGGACGAGAACCTACGTTGCCTTTCGACACGCTCCTTCCTACCGTTGGCCACACGTCAGAATATGCCCGCGATGTGATTTCTAGAGCTCTAGAGGCACGTGAGATTGCTCGCCAGCGTCTGAGCGATTCCCAGGAACGACAACGACAGGTCTACAACGCGTGCCATCGTGATGTCCACTTCAGTCAAGGTGACACAGTCCTTCTCTGGACGCCGTCGCGGCGAGTTGGCCTGTGCGAAAAACTGACTTCACCGTACTCGGGTCCGTACCATGTGGTGCGACAAGTCACCGACGTGACATATGAAATTGAACCTCTTAACGCCACCAGCGCGCGATCGTGTTCTGACGTTGTTCACGTCACTCGCCTGAAACGATATTACTCAGACCAACCAGGCACCGAGACGGTGCCTTCGCCGCCGGGGGTGAGGCTACGGGGCGCCACAAATGAACATTGTAGAAAAGAGGACGATGTTTAGGGCGAGCTCGTGCAGACCGGGCTCCATATTGTATGCCTGCCTGTTTACCGAAAGTAAAGGCATTTTTCAGACGCCTTCTCCCCGTAACAATATATATATATATATATATATATATATATATATATATATATATATATATATATATATATATATATATATATATATATATATATATATATATATAGGCAGGCTTGCTGGTTGAGTGGCCGTGGCATTGCATATAGTCCAGTAGATCCTCCGTGAGCGGTCACAACGTGGTTTATTTTGACGTTTCGGCCTAGGGTCTGGCCTTCATCAGGATTAAAGGTACAGTTTGTTGGTGCTCAGCTTTATACAATCTCAAATCAGAGGGCAGGGAGAGAGGAAAAAAGACAGAAAAGAAAAAAAAAAGAAAAAGAAGAAAAAAGAGAAAAATAAGAGAAAAATAATCCACTCTTCCTTCCACTTCCCCCTTCTCTCTCCCCCTTCTCCCCTTCATCTTTCTGATGTCAGCGGTCTGCGCATGCTTCCTTTCACTAACGCATTCCTCCCGACCAGGCGACGCCTCCTGGCACTGGCGGTTCGGTTCGGTGTGGGGCAAAAAAAAAAGCTTTTCTTAGGAAGTTCTAAGCCTTTAACTACTCGGAGTCCCGTCAACATTTCGTCGTAGAAAGAGGGGTGCCGCGTATTGTGGCAGAGGCTGGTTAGCGGGCGCAATGCGAATTTCTTGCCCGCTTCTGGATTACGCGTGTAGTGGGGGCCTCCCGGCTGTGCACAGGGTTGCTGTTGGGCATGTCATGCATGGCACAATTGATTGGGTAGTAAAGTAAAACAGAAAACAGACGACAGCTGCACTTAGGAAGAGTAGTTACACTTGGAATTGTTTTAGGTTGTCCAGTGCCCTTCGCTGCTGCAGTGCCGTAAACTCAGTTACTATTTTCATTATTGCCGTTATTGTTTTCTAATGCTTTAATTGCTGCAAGTGTACCAGGATTCTCATTTATTCCTCTATCGAGAGTGTTAAATCGGTGGATAAGGTATGACTCTCGTTGTTGACGTTCTCGATTTGATTTAAATACCGTCTCTAAGAGCGTTACCGATAGTTTGTCGAATGCATGGTCGGGAAGATTGAGATGTTTCGATAGAGTAGCCTTGGGGCTGATTTCGCATGGGCTCTGTGATTATTGAAGCGAATCCTAAATGGTGTTTCTGTTTGTCCGATGTACTGCATACCACACACGTTGCATTCGAGTAGGTATACCACATTATAGGAATCGCATGTTAGGTTTCCTCGTATGTTAATTGAAAACTTGGATTGTGTGCTGCTTGCTTTATCTGTTTCTCGCATCGCCTTACATACAAGAAATCGTGGCTTTAAACAAGGTCGGCATGAATTATTAGGGGGTGATGTGTTAATTTGAGAGTGGACAAGGGTGTCTGAGATTACGTGGTCGTCGATAAACGACGCCTGGAGCGGATGGGAATGCGCGTTTGAGACGTTCACTTTGTTCCGGAATGTTGTAATGTCGTTTAAGGATTCTGTTTACATTGGGGAAGTTTGTGCTGCAAGTCAAGCAGAGGTTTGTTCGTTGTGGCTCTTCTTGTGGTGGTCGCTTCACAAGTCTTCACGCTTTAGTTTTCTCGCTTTTCGAACAGTGTCATTAATTACATGTGGGGGTATTTTTGTTTATCGAGCATAAGTTTTAGCCTCTGTGAGCTCGTGTCAAAGTCAGAGTCTCTAGAGCAGATTTGCTTAAACCGGTGAGCTTGCCTGTATGGAATACTGTTTTTACAGTGGCGTGGGTGATCGCTTTGGTAATGGAGGTATTGTTGTCGATCCGTTGGTTTGCGATATAGGGTTGTAGATAGCTTCTCTTCTTTTATCGTTATGGTAACATCAAGAAAATTTACGGTTACTTGCGAGTATGTGTGTGTGAAGTGTATGTTCGGATGTACAGCATTGTAAGTGTCGATAAAGCTGAGAAGTTCGTACTCGCTGTGGGTCCATATAAGAAAGATGTCGTCTATGTATCTTCTGTATAACATCGGTTGCAAGGAACTTTGTGCAAGAAATTCAGATTCTAGCCTTTCCCATGAATATGTTGGCATAATTAGGTGCCATTTTGGTGCCCATAGCGGTCCCGCTGATTTGTCGAAAATACTCTTGGTTAAACTCGAATGAATTTAATTCGAGGACCATCCTCGTCAATGTTGCAATGGCAGAGAAATCTGGGGTGTTAGATTGTCTATGGTTTGTGTACATGTTTTGTAATGCAGCTATGCCGTCGTCGTGAGGAATATTTGTATATAATGAAGAGACATCAAGAGTAACCAAGTAAGAATTTTTCGGCACACACAGACCTGCAATGTCTCGAAGAAAATGTGTGGTGTCTTTTATGTACGACGCGAGGGTGCATGGAATGTGGCTTATTAGTTTGTCCACGTACCCTGATATGGGTGCAGTTATTGTACCGATGCCTGATATGATTGGTCGACCTGGGTTACCGGGTTTATGAATTTTTTGGGGGATGCAGAAGCGACCTGGACGAGGGTATGCTGCTCGCATCAGTTTGTGGTCAGTGTTGATTATCTTTTCTGCATCCAACAGTTTCTTTAGTTCTGTTGATACGATACGTTTGTATTCGTCTGTCGGATCACCTGGGAGGCGTTCGTAAAATCTTGAGTCGTCTAGTTGGCGGTATGCTTCTTGTAAGTAGTTGGTTGTATTAAGGACTACAATTACTCCTTTTTGTCAGCGGGTTTTATTGTTATATCTGTCCTAGATGCCAAATTTTTCATACTTATTTTTTCAGATTTTGTCAAGTTTTCTCGGTTTCCTTTCTGTCTGTGGTATTCGTGTACTATATCTTTCTGTACTGCGGTGATATAAAGGTCCAAGCACTTGTCTCGATTACTGTTCGGTGTCCAATCATTTGATTTACGACAGTGAATTGTTTCGTGGTTAGAAGGCCTGTCCAAGAAATATTCGCGCAACCTTAAGCTTCGAGCGAAGTTGTCGAGGTCTCGGAGCAAGTGGAATTCATCGAAACATTTTGTGGTCGGGCAGAAGCTCAGTCCCTTAGATAGCAGTTTTTCTTCGTCAGGTGACAAGCTTGTGTCCGATAAGTTTACAACCACAGTGTCACCGGGTGTGTTCCTAGATGGGTGCTCGTTTGTACCATTAGTGATCTCCTGGGTGGTGGTGTTATAGTGATCTTTCTCTTTTTTCTTCTTTTTCTTTTTTTTTCTTTTCTGTCTTTTTTTCTCTTTCCTTGCTCTCTGATTTGAGATTGTATAAAGCTGAGCACCAACAAACTGTACCTTTAATCCTGATAAAGGCCAGACTCTAGGCCGAAACGTCGAAATAAACCACGCACGGAGGATCTACTCGACTATATATATATATATATATATATATATATATATATATATATATATATATATATATATATATATATATATATATATATATATGTGAATAAATAATGCTGTTCCTGCCATTAGGTGGCACTAATGGCGCAATAAACCGTAGTTGCTCAAGGGACCTGTTCCATTCAGCGTGACCAGTCCACATCGTGCGTGAAGGGTGTGTCCAAACCTACGGAGGCCAACATAGTCACTCCAAGGATTTCTGCATGGACGCAGTACAAAGAGGTGCAAGGCTACCACGATGCCTTCTCATCACCGAAAGTGGCACTGACAAGCGAAGCTGCATCTTTATGCATACTAGTATTATCATCATTAGGAGCTAAACTAGACATGATCATTGTATACCTATAACGACATGATCCTGCGCATTATTACGGTTCGATCTCCAGGTGTGCCAATTAATACTCAAATATTTGATTTACATCGCACTTTCACAAGCATTAAAATCTGCAGAAAAACTGCATAACTTTTGTAAGTTTGCAGAATTTGATGCATAAATCAACCCCCTCCCCTACCCAATGCGCTGTCGAAAACGTCGTACCAGTGTACTGGTGCAATGGATAGAGCATGGCATTGTGTGTGCTGTCGAGCGAGCTGCATTAAAGCGTTGAAATCATGCCGAAGAGAACTACTAAACCAAGTGGGCAAGCTATTGCAAAAAATTAAGAATTATGTGAGCATTCTCCAGAGTTATCACGAAAGGATGCACTCACTGTGAACACCGTGCCGACGAGATTTCATTGCTCCACTCATTTGAGAAAGAAACCTTAGAGGATTAAACTAAGACTTCAAGGTCAACATGTCAGTGCTATACTGTGTCTAGCGAATTTCTGTTTTCATGTGTGGAGGGATGGTAGCAGGCATGACAGTGTCACTGCTTCTCGAACGTATCGAGCAGCTAGGCATTCTTTTTGACAACTTGCAATAGCTGCATTTCATCATCAGTCTGACTACGTCCACTGCAGGACAAAGGCCTCTCCCATGTTCCGCTAGTCAACTCGGCATATAGCTGCATATAGTATTTATAAATAGTTCCATCTAATGTCGAAATTTCCTGTACAGGTGCTCCGAAAGTCATACGGAGCATGCGAGCTGTGGCCAAACTACACAAGAGTGAATACCGCCACGCTCCAGTAGAGAAGTGGTTCTTTATTTTCATACAGAAATGATTGCACTATATTCTGGCACATTTGCATATAAAAATAGAGAACGTCTTCTTCTATAGCGTGCACTGACATTCACTTCTGCATAGATCGGCCGCAGCTTGCATGCTTCGCATGACATTTGGAGTACCTCTACATTATTTGCTGTACGATAAACTTTTTTCATCTTTGGTTAGTGAAAAAAAATTTTCTTGCAGAAGTCAGTTGTGCAATTTGTAGGTAAAAATGTTTAAATATTTCATTGGTTCTGCTCGAACTTTCTGTGAGCTTTGTGAATGTTAACCTGTTTTTTTTCACCTTCTTTACCTGGTTTTGTGCGTTTTGATGCTTATTACTGTAAAGAAACGGAATGTGTTGTACTGTCTCCCTTGCCGTGATGCTTTCAAGGCAGCTAAGGTATTCTGTAAAATAATGAATGAAAATTTGAACATATTTACATTTTGTTTTAATTATTTAGAGTCAACTCGCAGTTGAAATTTCGACATATACACACTTACTTGTTAAACAAAAACGAAACACAGGCTTCAAGCTCATGCTCTAGCTCTTAGCACCAACGTGAGTAAGGTCTGCGGATCTCCGAAGTTTCGTATGCAGATATAGTTCTTGCCATTTGATTAGATAGATTGTTTTTTGAAAGTAATATTTGTTCTCATTGCAGCGTATCAATAGCACACGAAACGGTCTTGAGCGAGGGAAATTGATGAAAATACCAACTGTTCAAGATTTTTTATTTCTTAAGGAGAGCCACCATAGATCAGCTTCTTAAACAGATCAGTGGTTGCCGTACGAATGCTCCTTCAGTCGAACGAGACGCAATTAAGCGAAGCGGGGGGGGTGAGTACATCTTGCAAATGAAAGGACATGCAAGCCCAGGTCCCCAGTTCAAATGCTGTGAAGTACTACCCTAACTTCTTGTAATGAAGCTACGAGGTCCAGTTTCAGTAGTACATCAAGCATATGACAGGTTGACTAGGCAGTGCATGGCGTATCGGAAGTATTGATTAAAGTCTGGTTGCATCAAAGAAGAGTTTTTTTGCCTAAAATACTGCATTGCAATCACCATAGATGAAGCAGGATGGCGGGTGTGTTCGAGTCGGCCTCATGCAGTGAATAACTTTATTGCTGGAATACGAACAATTGTGCATAGTAAAACCAGTGCTGAAGTGGACAATGTGCATTAAGGTTGTACATGTCGAAGTGGCACTTATTCAGCCTTTCTGCATCTCTCCTTCTACAAGGAAATCAACACATGCTTGGCGTCTCCTGGGTAGAAGGTACCACCGGGGCTTGCGTTGTTGCATGCCTTGTGCTTCGCTGTAGTTTATTAGGGGTGTTGAGGGTAATTTGTTTAAAAGGGCCACTCACCAGGTTTGACAATTTTGAGCTGACAAGCGCTATGTGTAAACGAGACGTTCGTGATCACGTCTGTCAAAATTTGCAATGCTATGCGCCGCGGAAATGGTCAAATTTCAAAATAAACGCTGCTCCCTCTCCCTTCTGCCGGCGCACGCCCAGAGAATGAGGGCATGACGTGCGCGTATGAATGGCCCTACGTACACGTCAATGCAGTGGCGTTGGCCCTCTACGTAGACGACTCTGCTCTGGCGTTGCAAACAGAGGCACATGACATGGCGAAAATTATTCAACATGGCATGCTTAGTTTGTGTAATTTGTTGCTTGAAGATATTAAAAAGCTCTAGATAAATAATGAGACGCAATAAGGTAATGTGAGCGTCTTTTTTCCATTTTTTCTTCCGTGAATTGCAACAAGATGCGAGGCTAATGTGTCAGTGTTTTGCATGTGTTCATGTACCCGTGGTCAGCGTATCGAGCAGAAGACTGCCGTGGAACGCTCCTACATGTTGTTTGCGCACTCATTGTGCTCATCTATCCTACCGCGTCTAAGCCAGCGTTTCCAAACCATCCCGCAGAAACAGGCAGAAGACCACAAAATAACGCTGGTCAACAAAGCAACGCCGCTCGCGTGCTCAGGGGTTGGACTTGTTTGAGAGGGTGGGGAAGAGCTTTGGCTTGCGAAGGCTACACAGAGGAGCGGCAAGGGCTTCAAGTCGCCTCCTCTTATCCTCGTTTCGCGTCGCTTCAAAAAACCTGTTTTCTCCGCTTGTGATGAACCGATTAAAAAAATTGTTTTGGCAAAATGTTCCTCATCGGACAACCAACAAATAAACTGTAAATAAAGTTTGGTATGGGGCCTGGTGAGTGGCCCTTTAAGGGTGAGGGACAAGGCTCGTTTCTGCCTGCCTCAATTTCGGTTAATATTCACATATGCACTACGGAATCTTTCACAACCATATCGTGGCTTTATAACGTTAAGCCTTAGGCCCCCACAGTTATTATGGTGCATTGAGATTCATTTGTAATGTGCTGCCAGTTTGTTTTGACATCTTACCTCTCTTTGTCTGTAGGTTACGAAGCAGTTTCTTTTGGATTGTAGAGGACAAAGATCAGTGGCTACAGGACCCACAAAAGTCTTGAAAGGGATCAATGCGTTTACACAGTGCCGCATTCGAAAAGAGGTTGCTGACAAGACCACATGGTGCAAAGGACCCACAAAAGTCTTGAAAGGGATCAATGCGTTTACACAGTGCCGCATTCGAAAAGAGGTTGCTGACAAGACCACATGGAGCAAAAAACCCACAGAAATCTTGAAAGGGATCAATGTGTTTACACAGTGCCGCATTCGAAAAGAGGTTGCTGACAAGACCACATGGAGCAAAGGAACCACAGAAGTCTTGAAAGGGATCAATGCGTTTACACAGTGCCGCATTCGAAAAGAGGTTGCTGACAAGACCACATGGAGCAAAGGACCCACAGAAGTCTTGAAAGGGATCAATGCGTTTACACAGTGCCGCATTCGAAAAGAGGTTGCTGACAAGACCACATGGAGCAAAGGACCCACAGAAGTCTTGAAAGGGATCAATGCGTTTACACAGTGCTGCATTCGAAAAGAGGTTGCTGACAAGACCACATGGAGCAAAGGACCCACAGAAGTCTTGAAAGGGATCAATGCGTTTACACAGTGCCGCATTCGAAAAGAGGTTGCTGACAAGACCACATGGAGCAAAGAACCCACAGAAGTCTTGAAAGGGATCAATGCGTTTACACAGTGCTGCATTCGAAAAGAGGTTGCTCACAAGACCACATGGTGCAAAGGCATCTCTGAGGCCAAGTTATACTCTCCCAAGGTCTCAAGCTGAACGCAGTTTAAAGGTCTCAAAGAAAGTGACGATGCTTCTTGATTGCCGGAACCGCCATCGCTAATCGTACGTAAGACACCACTGTGCATCTAGCAGTCGCATCCATGTGCCAGAGAAAAGCATGCGTTTGTGTTTGTCATTGTGTGAAAGGGGCAGCAAGAACGGTCTGTTCAGAAAGGAAGTCAGCCACTAGTGTTGCTGTGGTAAGCAAATCACACAGTTGTTGCAAAAAGAAAGCAGGACAGTACACCGGCCACACCACGTAAACATAGCATACAATTGGGTTGGCAAGTTATCGTATCACATACTTTGGGTGGATACAATTGGTAGATGATGAAAACTGTACACACAGTAGCTGAATGATTTTAATGTAGAGGAATTCTCACTGGAGTTGGCTGATCTTGCATAGTGATAGATAATGATGGCTAATATTGCATAAACAATGGCTAAGTGCTGGGTTGTGTTGGTTAAAGTGTTGGAAATTCCGCCACAGCATCCCTCACCATGTCGTCGATTCGGGATGTGAAACACCAAGAATTAATATTTTTATTAATATTATTAGCTAACGATGGCTTGTGTTGCCATATAAGGGCTAAGTGATGAACTTCCAGGCAATGCCTATGCACTGTCTGAAAAAAATCTCCACGAGAAAGCTTCTGCTGCAGTCTATTAAGGAAATGTTAGGGGGCAAATCTACCCACAATGACCACCAAGAATGTTGGCAACTTATTTGTCTAGAAAACACACGTTAAGCCATTTCACATATCTGAATAATGCACTTGTGAGATTCCACAAACCAGCTGCAAAAGCTAAAGACAGTTCAAAATAGACAAGACGAACGAACGTACACAAAGGACTAGCACTGAGGGTCCGCCGCAAACCAAGTCTTGCCAGAAGTGGAGTCTTAGTAAGCCAGAAAAGAAAAAGTATGCCAAAAATTTCTTGCCCACAGTAGAACCATTTCATATAAACAATATACAATATTTTATCACTAGACAGTCATTAAGTCGCTTTCTCATGGAACATAAAACTCAACATTTGCTTCACATAAGAGTTTTTGAAGTTGTGGCTACGAGCACCACTGTGAAGTCTTGGAAACCTGACTGTCTCAAAATGTTAATGAATGTTTATATGTACAGGGTGGAGTGGGGCACACTACGAGGCCACGCTCCCATAGGAATAGATGGGATAGTGGCCTGAGAACTTTAAAAAACCCCTCCCCCCGTACATTGAAGAGTATTTACACATTAACACAGAAGCATGGTTCACGCAAACCTTAAGTCTACGGGCTTAATTTTTCTCCCAATCACAAAAGATTATTTGGTCTAACACCTCACTACCTTATCAACCGTGGGTCCCAACGATACGAAAAAAGGAGAGGAGGCCATTAGACACGTTGTGGGATTGCCCAGCCATCCACATCACTAGCCATCAATATCGACAGAGGCGATCATTTAGATAAAGCTTAGTTTACTTAAGCAACGCTCGGTGACATCAAAAAGGTTTTGCAGGCGCAGGCGACTATCCTGTGGTGCAAGGGAACTGTATATTGACGATATACATATTGAGAAAAGGTAAGGGGGGGCACCTGCAGCTTTGCCTTCATGCAGTGAGTAGTTTCCCATATGATCATAACTTTTGTTGATTTTAGGTTAGCCACAGGTATCTATAGTGGCTGTTAAGTGTGAAGGGAAAATTATGGAAGAGCTGGAAGCCTTCAACATCAGCAGATTGTGTCTTAGTGACGACGCACCACAACCGGAGGTTGTGTTTTGGGACTAACTATGCCTCACTGTGTAATTACTTCATGCATTAGTACCTCGGTGATGAGCCACAACAACGTTACAGCAGTGCACAGTTGCTATTACAATCTTGGTGATCCTAGATTTATGTTTTTTGATAAGGTGGTGTTCGTTATGTGATTGAGTCGAAGGACAGCGCTTATGTGCTCTTTTAAGCTGGGGCGTCATGATGTGGTGAGCACGCACAACTGTCACGATGATTGTGCAGTTTAGTTCGTCTTCACCAGGACATACTAGGCTTGCAAAATGGGAAGCTTTCGCCAGGGTTCGTGTGTTTTCAACGTTCCCAGTTAGCCCACTACCTTGGCGTGCGTCCTCACGTTTCCCAGCTGCTTACCCGAAAGTTACAGCTTCGATCGGAGCCACAGCGGTCGCATATTTTCTACTGGCGAAAATGGAGAAGGCTTATATACTTCAAACCTCATTACAACAAACTTGCATCTTACACAAAAATAACTTCGTTACATCCGAACATTTGTTATAAAGGTATAATTTTAACACTACAGCTGTTGCAAGACTATTTATCATTCACTTTGTTATAACCGATATTTGTTATATCCACGTTCTTTATATCGAGGTTTGAGTGTACCTAAATAAATTTACATGCACCTGAGGTATGCGAAATTTCCTGAGCCATCCACTACAGCGTGCCTCATATTTGTATAGTTTCAATATGCAAAACACCAAAAATATTGTATCACACTTTCTTGTATACTTTATATTCTCTCATGCTAGTCTCCCGACACCGGAACAGAGAAGCTTATTTTGTCTTTTGACCTCTTTTCAGCGATGCCTCTAGCTTCTAGAAGTTTACTGAGGACCAGCAGTCGAAAGGGTGAAGAAGCAGATGATGATGGCGTAATAGAAGCTCAACGTAGACACAGATTAACAGCGAACTCTGCTTGCACGGTAGAAGATACGGAAGGGCCTGCCACAGTCGGGAAGAGTCTTGTGCCGATGGACTTTTTTTGCGAAAGTTTCAGTACCTGAATTAGGCTTCAACTTTTTGGAATTGTCATAGCCTCAAGCCTTTGCAGTGCAACCTGTGTCTACAGACAATTGTGACGTGAAGTCATCTGCTTGAATTTCACATGGACAGAGTGAAGGCAAACCTGAAGGAAAAATTACAATAGAAATTTATGTTCCTCCTATAAAAAAAAAACACGTTTCCCATAGCAGGAGGGGTGGGTCCAAATAGGAAGTGCAATACGTCCCAAAGAAGGCATTAAATTTTTTTAGCGGCCCGCGATTCTACCCCTATAAAACGGGGGTGGAATCCTTCAGGACCCCAATAAAAGTTTTTCATCCATCCATGAGGGCAATAAAGTGTTGTACAAGGTGAATCAAATGCTGCATATGTGATCACTAGAGTGATGTACACCTCCACTAGACAGATATTATGCTTCATAGTCTCAACTAGGCCCTTGCGAATATTCAATTGCTGCGAATATTTGATTTGATTGATATGTGGGGTTTAACTTCCCAAAACCGCCATATGATTACGAGAGACGCCGTAGTGGAGGACTCCGGAAATTTCGACCACCTGGGGTTCTTTAACGTGCACCCAAATCTGAGCACAAGGGCCTACAACATTTCCGCCTCCATAAGAAATGCAGCCGCCGCAGCCGGGATACAAACCCGCGAACTGCGGGTCAGCAGCCGAGTACCAAAAGGGGGCCGTGCAACACTTCTTGTGCATGGTCACTGCTGATCGGTAGTCGAGGCTACCGATCGCGCGAGCCTAATAATTTGGCACAGCACGCGGCCTGAAATTCAGAACAAATCCTCGAAGTCAGCTAAAAATTGCTCTCTTCTGTCTGCAAATGATGTCACAAGCTCAAAAATCCCTCGTCACAGCCATTCAATCAGCCATTGCTTGATTTGGGCATTGCGCACTGGGTCATTACTGGGGTCGCAGCGGGAGGCCGCGACTTGTCCATGTGTACGTGCGCGATCGCACTGAAAAGCCGCGTATTTGAAGAAAAAAAAATCGCAGCATATCCACGGAGTGAATGATGAGTGGGGCGAAGCGTCCGTCAGCCCGTCCGTGCTTCCGCCCGTCCATTCGTTCTTGCTTCCGCCCGTCCGCGCGACCATCCCTGCGTCCATCTATGCGTCCGTCCGTTTGTGCGTAAATCCGTCCAGCGGTCTGTAAAGATCACGTTATGTATAGGTGTTCTTTTGTTTTTTCTTTACAGACCCGCTCTGTATACACCAACATCATATTATGGAGACTTACGACTGACGCCTGAAATGAACACTTACCCAACAAACACGTGGCGGAGCAGCCGCTTTTCTTCTATTATCGCATCTGATCTACGCGCCGATCTTCTTTGCAGACATGGTAAACGCCTCACTAACGCCAAATCTGACAGTACGACCCGTGTGTTTGCGCACAAGTAGCTTCATCGGCGAAACAATTGGAAGCGATAATGAAGAGCCGCAGTCAAATACTGCCTCGCGTGTTAGATGTCATTAACGAGTAAGTAGGTGTTCGAACTGTTGAACGCGGACGCGCGCTCAGATATCGCACGCAATAAAGCTGTTTCACACACACAAAAAAAAGGCGTCTCCTGCGGCAATAAAATGTGCAGTCCCCACCACGTATTGAGCGCCGAGAAAACGCATTCCGCGAAACGCATAGCGACAACTGAAATCGATGGGATTCTTGCGAGTTGAAGATCCTATACTCTCAGCGAAAGACCTGCGGTCTGGCCTGCGCAGCCAAGCGAGGGAAACACTTGTGCTAACCCAAAAAGCACTCGTAAGAAGTTATAAGTATGGTATCCACGATAACGCAACCGAGTCAAGGACGACCGACATGCGCGAGAACATAGGGCGGCAGTTTGGTGCCGTTGAAAACTTCCGAAATAGCATCGTTGATGGTGCGTTGGAAACTGCCAAATATGAAATAAGCGCGTACAAGTAGCACTCGCAGAGTCGTGAGTCAGTGCTCAGGTAAGTGGCGACCCAATCCGGCTAACAGCTGGCAAGTTATTTCAACTCACAATTGGCAACGTGGTAGAAAAATAACTATAGCGGTTTAACGTGTCGTGCGACGCAGCTTATCTATAGGCGTACAACTTTAGGTAGGACCCGAAGTAATTTGCATCCCGGCATTGATTGCCGATGTACGCGACAAACTGAAAAACACAACTAAGCATGTATAGGTATCAAACTATGATGGTTGTTTAAACAATTGTGAACTCCAACAGACAAAGCCAATACAGATAAGTCATCAGAAGTGAAATTCCCTTTACTGAATAATTTATCTGCTACATTCATTTATTTAAGATGCCTTTCGTTTCTGAAAAAGCGTTAGGTAATAAGTATACTTAAAAAGTAGACAAGAGCCATGAACGCAAAATGAAAATGATTTCACGCAGACGTATTCGTAACACTGTCCTTTATTTAACGAAAGAAGTACCTTATACCCGTGCCACATGGGCAGAAAAAATGGAATTTGCCCCCGAATGCCTTCAGATTTATTGCCATTCGAGTGGTGCCACACGGGCGAACAAAATGGCATTCATCCGAATGCCATTCGAATGCCATTCGCCACCAACTGCCTTCGCCAGAACTCAGTTGACTGAGAAATGCCTACTCTCGACGACACAGCTCGCGAAGTGCGATTTACCTGAAAGTATATAAAAGAATTCATATTGAGGTAAAAATGAAATTTCCCGTCTTTTATGTGCACTAAAGTCTTAAAAAGGTGCTTTGAACGTTATACAAAGAAAATAAAGTATTGATAATAAAACGCTTGTCAATTTTAGTGTCTATTTACGCTGTGGATCTGACTAGTGTTGGCTTAGGTTGCTATGGTCGACTGCAACGTTGTAAAACAAAGCAAGAAACTAAAACTTAGGACAGCGTAATACGCTTATTTCTACATTTGATGATTATCTGATGTGTTTGAAGCTTGTAAGTGCTTCTTAATTTTTTTATTGCTATTCACTCAATGCTCACTTGGAAGAAGCTGTGATCGACATCATCAAGTCAAATGTCATTCGCTTTGGACGTGTAGCAGCGCTGGCGAAACGAATGTCATTCGGGAACTGAAGGTCGTCGCCACCAAATGTCATTTTCTATGCCCGTGTGGCACGGGTATTACAGTTGACTCAGTGGGCTTTTGTGTGCGTCCTCCATCTATCAGTGCGTGCACAACTTTTTTGCGCTCTGCTTCATTATTATTATAGCTCACAGACTAGTAGCTCATCAGTAAACATTCGATACTTTCAGTAGACCTCACATTTAGTATGGTATCGTGCTAAAAAAGCAGCATATTACGTCACGAGTTCTTCAGATTTTCATTCTCTCTGCTTTGGCAGAGTACCAGTGTGACGTCAGTAAGCTGCGGTTCGCTATACGGTCATCGACTGCACACTCAACTTCTCTGCCAAAAAAAAAAAAAGAGGACGCTCGTTTTAAAAATTGTCATAGCCATCGTTATGTCGTCCTTCATGAGGCGCCACTTCAAGGGGTACGGAAGGATTTGAAAATATTTCAGCCTTCTGATCCTGCGCAGTTCTAGGACTTCGGAGTCCGAAGAGGAAGTCCTTTCCTGGAACAAGTTCTACCTAATCTATTCCGCCGCTTGCATGTTTCTGTGCGCAATCAACGAGATCGCCTATATTTACGAGCTTTGGATCACTGTGTTGGTGCACGAACTAATTTTCACAACGAACCTGTACGTACTCATTTGCGCCTTCGACAGTTCCAAGATGGCGCTGAACGCAACACTCATGCTCTTCAAAGCGAGAAGCTTGCAGAAATTCTTTTACAAATCGCACAAGTACGAGCAGCGAGTCCGGTTCGTTGCACCCAAGAATGGTCTCAAGGCGACAAATGCCTGTTATTTGATCCGTTTCCTGCTGTTGGCAGCATTTCTTGCGAACGTATGCACTAATAGCTACCTTTCGCTCGAATTTGTAGACAAACTGGCTTGCGGCCCAGTGCTGGGCGCTACCTTGAAGGTCACTTGCATCGCCGGTAATTTAGTGTTTTACGTGCTCGATGCGGCTCCCTTCCTGGTCGTCAGGCCCTGCTGCGAAGTGATGCGGCTGTACATCAAGCACCAGCACGAGGTTCTCAGGTTCATCGTGCGAAGCGGCGGCAACGAATACGTCGGCGCGGAAAGGCGAGCACGATTGGTCGAATACGTCAGGTTGAACCTAGACGCAATTTCGCGCATCAAGCGAAGTCTGAACGAGACCTGGCAGCATGCTATAGCGGTCTCTGGCGCCATGGTCCTCTGGGCTTCCTGCAGCGGCATCTACCTGAATTTCTTCGAAGCGTTCTGGACGGTGGAGCACGTGCTTTCCATTACGTACACCGTCTCGGCGGTCCTCGACTTTCTGGACATCGCCATTCTCAGCGACGCATTGGCCAGAGAAGTAAGTATCATCTATGTATGCACATTCCTTTCAGGTTTAACAAAAGCATTTCATTCGAGTCGCAACATTAAAAATGAGGCGAAAAGAGTTAGCCGACAAAGAAGGTCATGCCGGGCAGAAATCGCCTTTCTGATACCATAATATTTGACGAAAGTTTCAAGAAGCTGGCGCGAAGAGATAACCTCCTTGTGACAGCATGAATTAGTGTCACACGAGAGCAACATCATGCGTAGGTATACCCTGTGGCACATACCCGCTTTACGCTTCCGTCTATCTGTCCGTGCATCTGTCTGTCCGTATATGCGTCCGTCCGTGCGTCAATCTAGCGAACACTGTGAGTACCACCATCCACGTCAGCGGTTTTGCATTCGCCTGCCACTTTGCGGCCCCACTACCACGGTAACACGCCACCGCGTTCCTCACAAGCTGGGCAATGCCGAATTCGAACGTGAAGTGTGGCATCTTGGGCTAGTTGGTTGGCATGACGATAGTTGTAGAGCGAGAACAAAACGACGACACAGAGACACACAGAGACAATGTCTTTAGTGTCTTTCTTGTCTCTGTGTCATCGTTTTGTTCTCGCACTACAACTATCGAACGTAACATGAGAAAACAACAGAAATATATTAATGAAACATAAGCCATTTCAATGCGTGGGAACTTCTTCCTAGAACCACACTGGCCATAGCCACCTGTTCAACCTAATCAATCGGGCATTCAATCAATCAACTAATCAATCGAAATCAATTATTCAATCAGCTCTTTATTTCAGATAAGTGTATGTCTCGGATACAAGGGCTTTGGGATACTGTCTTTGGGAGTGTCTTTTGCCTTGTCGTCGTCATATTTACACTGCAACAACATAAACAGTCACCCGATGGTCTCTGGAAGTCTCCGTCTCCGCCTTGTCGTGCTCACAATCTTTCGTTGGCCCATTCCGTAGTCACACAGCGACGCCGACTAAAATTGCACACCTGCACCTCATTTTGAGCCATGCTCCCTGCTCTGCCATTCTAACTCTCCGGCTACGCAGCGCAGCCCCCGCCATATTTCACGGCTTAAAGGGACGGGGCTGCGCTACACAAAAGGGAACCGAAGAAAAGACTTCCGTAGGGGGCGCAGGATGCTTATTCAAACGACGTGGAAGCCTCGGATGGGGCATTGTCTTCTCCTCTATCATTTTCCCCTTCGTGGTCGTTTGAAGCTAAGACGTAAGGAAATTTACGCACAGCAGCATATCTCGCGAAGACACGCCGGCAATCGGTCTGCCGATACGTTTTGCTGGTGTTTTCGGTTTCTCATCATGTTACACTACGACGACATGCCGTCTTTCGAAGCGTCGTCGGTGGTCGACTCGTCGGTCAATGGTCTGCGTCTGCTTTGTGACTTCGTCAGGATTGTGTAAGTGTTACGTCGCTCTAGTGTAAACGCGCTCTTACTGGTAATATGGATTTTGCGCTTTTTTTTAATTCAAGTACGTCGCACAAACTCGACCCAGCATCCACGATTGAGCTGCGTTAGAAAACGTCACGATGTACTTTGCTGAAAATTTCGTCACTCGCTTTACATAAGTCAGAAATTTTATATAGCATCTTTACTGCTGCTTTATTACTGCTGAAACAGCACCCAGCTTCTACCCTGAGGAGCGGTTCAAGTATACTGGATGCTGTAAAAGATTTGATGTGAAAGGGGACGCTCAAACTACATTCAAAAGGACGTAGTGGATAAAGTCATAAGTATATATACAACATGAACTTTTTTCATGAATATAAGGGTCCAGGGCAAAAAGTGATAGCTAAGTATGGCCCCATAAGTTTATTCGTTTGTTGGGAAAGGGAAATTTGGGCAATTCGCCTCCACCTGTTTCGCAGCACGAATGCGTACAAAACTCCGTATGAATTTCTATGGGAAAGCTTTCTTGTCGCCGAAACACTCATCCTGGGCTGGAAATTAGACCTAGGACGAACGCCTCTCCAGCGTGGTGGCCCCGGAGAATCGTTGGTCCCGGGTTCGAGCCCCGGAGCAGGACTAATGTATCGGCAATGAAGAAGCTTTTCTTTCTATAGAAATCTATACGAAGTTTTCTGCACATCTGTGAGGCGAAACGTGTGGTGGTGAATTTCTATTTCCTAACCCTGCCGTGCACCTTGAATGATCCCACAGAACTAATGTGCAATAATTAATCCTTTGTGTTTTTATGTGGTCGGCTTTCAACACACACACACACACGCACACGCACACACGCATACACACACACACACACACACACACACACAATCATCACAGCTCACCAAAGGCCGGGCCTCCATGCTACAAATTGCTTCATACTGTTCTGTGAAGACGCGCAGGCCATGAGCAACTGAGTTTATCCCTTTCAGGGGGCGAGAATTACGATTCGTTTTTGACGAATGTGTCAAACTGAGATAACGCGATTCCAAGGCACGCAATGTAACATTTCAAAAAAGAAAATGAAGTAATGTGTTGTCTTGTATGCGTTTCAGGAAGTAATTGTACTTTTTATGCATTTAAATACTTCATAATTCTGCAAGCAGTCGTGTTTCGTTAAAGAATAAAATCATGGGCTCCTGATGCGTATGCAAGAAGTTTTATTGTTGCATTAATTGCAAAAAGAGAAGAGTAACACTTTTGATGTTGGTTCTCGAACGCCGCACAACCAATCTGACATCGCAGTGTCTTCAGCGAAGCGGTCGGCTATGGTCACATGCAGTAGATTGGGGTTAATTAAGTCAAGCCTTATTGACAATGCAGAAGGGCAAATTCATGCGATGAACGAAGCGCACTGACTGACCACTGTCGGAAGAAAGAGAAAGCGCGCAGCGAGCGAGCGCGGTTCGTAGTTCTGGCCCTCTAGCGGTACCCTATCCAACTATAGCACACGCCGGAATGGATGGATTGATGTGGCTGTACGCTTGTACCTTTAGATCAAGCGGCGGCCAACGCCACCTAGCCGTAATACTTAGTGAACCACCAACTAGATTTATCTTTTTTTCTCTTTATATAGTGAAGTATACGACTTGTACTTTGCAGTTGAATAGTTTAATTTTCACTCGTGCCGTGACTTTAGCCACCCGCTAGATAACCTCCTTTCAGTTATTTCTACCCGCTTAAAGTTTATTTTGCCCTCCCTGTATGTAAGCCCCAGTGCTTTGAAAAGCTCTGCGCCGTGATCCCGAACTATAAGGTGAAGCCCTTGTCAGAACATAATCAAGTGTTCGGCAGTTTCCTCCTTCTCTCCGCATGTACTGCATACCGTGTCTACCCCTTTGTATTTGGCCCGATATGTCTTAATTGGTTCGCAACAATCCTGTCCTGGCCTCAAACAGTAGAGAACTACCCCGAGTATTATCATAGATCCTTTCCTTGGCAGTTTCCTGCTTAAATGTTCGATAGATCTCTATTGCGGACTTCTTAATCATGCCAATTCTCTACATGTCAGTCTCCGTTTCCTTCACCTTCTTCTTAGCTGATAGTTCCTTTTGGTTTGGCCCCCTGCCGTTTTCTAAGGATTTACCCGTCAATTTTCTGGTTCGCTTCCTCCATTTTGTATCGACATTCTTCATATACAAGTAGCTGAAAACCGTCCTAGCTCAACGCTCCTGCCCCACTTCTCTAAATCGCTTCTAAAATTTTATCTTGCTGCTAGCTTCCCTGCCCTCAAATGATGTCCATCCCATATCACCTTGTGCTCCCTGATTCGGTGTATTCCCGTGAGCTCCTAAAGCAAGCCAACCTATTCCACGTTGCTTAATTTCTTATCTTGCTTGAACTTCTGTTCTGATGCCCAAGAACGTCAGACCCAGAACCATGTCCCCTTTCCATATTACTCTCACAACATCATACCTATTGTAATTCCACAGTGCCCTATTTTCATCACTGCTGCATTCCTGTTACCTTTAGTCGTTACGTATATTTCGTGTTCCCTTAGGTACTCGGTTCCATTGCTTATCCATACGCCCAGATATGTGTATTATCTGTTATCTCTAGCGTGACCTCCTGTATCCTAAGCTCACTACCTTCATTATCATTAAAAATCATGACTGCTGATTTTTTCTTACTGAATCTAAAATCTAACCCATCTCCCTCATTACCACAGCTGTTCATCAATCTTTGCAAATATTCCTTGTTGTCGGCAATTAGTACTATATCATCTGCGTACATCAATGCTGGTAGTGCCATTTCAATGAGTTTTTCTTGTTTGACGAAAGAGAGCTTGAAGCTAAGTCGACTTCCCTCTAATTTGGCCTGTAATACTTGTAGGTACATCATGAATAACAAAGGTGACAGGGGGCACCTCTACCTAAGCCCCCGTTTCACCTCTGTGGGCTTGGATACCGTTTTTTCTCACTTTATAACTACCTTGTTACTTTTATAGATACCCTTTAAACGATTAGTGACTCCATCTTCCACACCTATAGTGTGTCCAGTATTCCCCACAAGTCCTCTTGAACCGAGCGCTGCAGAGCCATCTGCATGTAACGAGCGCTGCAGAGCCATCTAGTGATCTCCATTTAAACTAGAAACGAGAACACAGCTGCACCTCTTGTGAGCGCTCCGAATATAGCGGCTGGATACGGCGATTGGGGCACAAACCTCGACCATGAGGAGCTTCGCCCCCTCAAATTGCGCACTAAATTGTTTGTCTTCGATCTAACGCTGGGACCAGTAAATAGCGCTGGAGGATTCGATAAGGCGTTTATGAATGCTGACGCGCTTCACAGTCGAGCAGGTAACCGACGGCCGACGTCTTGATCGCCTCGATCAGGGTGAAACTGGTGTGGGCGAAGAGCTCACTGAACAAAGCGTTTTCATATGTACCAGCTTGTGTTCTGCCTACTTGTCCAAACCCTGAACATGTTGAATAGAGATATAATAGACTACACGAGGCAGCGGCAAGCGAAGGGATGGCTTACATCCCTAGACCAGGCACAAGCATGCG
>NW_023607172.1:0-38737 GCF_013339725.1 Rhipicephalus microplus
TTTTCGTCGCGATCTCTACCGCCACTACATTGCGGCACTACGCTTTCTTCAGAAAAATAAAAGACAACGTCTCGATGTTGCAGCTTTAAACAAGAGTGAAAGTTGAACCGTAGATTGTTAGCAACGAGTTTAACAGCACAAGGATAAAAATAATTAGAAAAAGATAATGGAAAAAAATAGTACGGTGTGCATGAGGGCGAGCTCTGTACCACATAGTTGGTAGCTTGCAGTCACCGCGAATAGTATTGCTTTATCCTGACGACGTGAACCAAGTCAGATGAAAGGGGCTGGCATGGTGTCTCGGCTGGGACGACTCCGTATAGTTTACTTCACCTAAGCGAGGCAAAGTACGATATATGGTCCAAAGTACAGGCACAACAGTTTTTCTAAGTGACCTATTGATTGTATTGGTGTCCAAGCCCAACCTAGGTCACCAGTCTTGTATGCTGCAGTCCTGTAATAGATGTGTCGGCGAGCATCCGAAATTTTCCGGGGCAGAATGCATAAAAGCGCAAGCTTGGGTGCTTTCTCAGCCCGCTGAACTGTGTGTCTGGAGCAGTCGTGTTAGACGAAGTTGGTAGGAGCACCACGTCGAGCATTGTGGTGAAGTCACGGTCGTAAACCATGCTAAAATGTGCAAGCCAGATGGTGTCCTGGAGAGCAGTATTTGTAGGCAAATGCGACATATGGGAGAATTTCGCTCCAATTTTCGTTATCGACATGAATCGGAAACAAATGTGAACAGGTTTCGTTGAGGCACTTGGTACGGCTGGTATGGACTTCCTGCAGAGGGTATGGTATCGTTCAGCTGCGGAATATCGCGAAGCAGCTGCGCCGAGAATGTCGTACTACAATCAGTGATGACGACATCGGGGCACCACGAGGGAAACATACGTTTTTGAGTCCCATCGAAAGCAGTAGCTCTTTGAACAGCTCTCACTTTCTTTCAAATGGTAATACCGACATCAATTGAGTGGTTATATACTAACGGAAGACCGTGGGAAGAAGCCCGAGCACATTCATCTCCACATGTTCAAAAGGTGTCTGAACGGGTTGCACAGACTGTAGGGGACCGGGGCAGTACGGCTGGTAGTGACGGGTGCTAGGATGAATACCGAACACTTCCGTGAGTATGTCGCGAGAGGCAGCGACAGTGAGTCAACTAGACCAAAGCGCTGTTTACTTTCAGTCACAGCAGCTTCCTTCTCGACCTTACATTCATCACAGTGTGACAATGTTTAGAGTCCTGAAACATCTGTGACGCTGCACACATGGTTGGGGCCGTTGGCTGCTTGGGATAGATGTTGCCGGAGTGCTTTATAATGGGTAGGCCTTTACGCGACCCACCCATTGCGAAATGCGTGACGCTTAGTTCGGTTCTACCTAAATGCCACACTATGTTACACATGCTCACAGGAGTATTCCCACTTAATGAGGCCACATATAACGTTTTCTTTCTTTTCCGGAAGCAAACTTCATCCATGGCCTAGCTATGTGGTAAAACAACTGTCTGCCACGCAGCAGGCCTGAGCTCGTATTATACACTAGAGCCGAAGATCTTTGTTCTCTATTTTTTATGTACCTGGATTTTTCATGCATGGCCAATTCCACTTTGAACTTACAATAAACGCCGCCGAAACCGACACCGACAGTGGTATTTGGGTGAAACGAGGTCTCGATGAAACGCTCTCGCTCTAAAAAGGTTAGCTGTCCCATAATCTCGAGTAGATGAAAAAAATCAAATGCCTACCGGCCTAGCTGACTTGCTGGAAATGATAGTAGCCACAATCTGAATATGTCAATACTATACAGTGTTCGCAAGTGCACAACTTGCCATGCCATACTGTGCGCTGCTTTATATGAGCGCCGACTATGGAATAAATGTTGGGCTTTACCTCGCGTATGCTGCCATGACGACGCAGGCCGAACGCTGATCCATCTCTACACGGAGGGAGGGACACATCGCGAAGCATATGAGGCGGCTGATGGAAGTGGTAGGGAAAGCGTGCGCCGGCAACTGCAGATTAACTTATGCTTTTTAAGGAGCGAAGGCCCGCACTGCGCCGTCGAAGCTCCCTGCGCCGGGCAAGCGCGCCAAGCAAAACTCGCAGTGGAAGTGCAGGCGTGGCGGCACATGGTTCGCGATGCACAGTGCGCGAAGCACACTCACTCGCTTAGCATAGTTCCCGCCACCGAGCCCAGTATTCTCCACTTTCACGACATATAGATGGCGCGACTCTACATCTAACATGGCTGTCGTTGAAATGATCGCCTGAGACAGTGCCAGAAAAAACACTTCTGACGAAGACCGCAAGTTTTCGCGCTTGGGTGGCCCTTTCATTTGTGTTCTTGAGAAAGTAGGGGAGCCGTAACATAATTTTAATTGAATAAATGCTAGGTAGCACATTGGGCAGATAAATATGCGCAAAATTGTAATTAAGGCACACACGTACGCTCTTTACCAGGCGTTGTGCGTAATTGCGCCCAACGACTGGTGTCATGTTGGAAAAGATTTATATTGGGAGTCTCAGTACACATTTCTCAGTAATGTCAGAAACATTTTTGGAAACGCGCTTCGTCTTACAATTTTGCTTGCATTATACTCTGAGCAAAGCTTGTACAGCTCACCTAAAATTGCGAAGCATAGTAAGATGGCAAAATATGTTGTTTTTCAATTTCGATGCACAAACACCATGTCTTATTACTGGCATTATGATTTCGGGGTGCTTTCTTGACTACAATAAAAACAACAGAATATCACAAGAATGAATTCAGCAAGCAGCACAAACGGAACAAGTGGTTAATATACGATTTTCACATTCATGAGAGGGCAAGTGATTCTGGAATGAAAAAAAAGAAGGTAAAAGAGGCCTGTAACTGTCTGCATAGGGTGCGACACCTAAACAGTGACTCACGAGGGATGAAGGTAAGGAGAAATTAAAAGGGATAGGGTGAATAAGATAGATAGAGAAAGAGGCAGAGAAAGAGTGACCCACATACAGAAATAAGGAGAAGATAAGAAAGATGGACACGGTCGCAAGAGTCCGAGGACGGGACACCACTCAGCGAGAACTCTTGTCGGCGTCAGGAGATGGCGTAGGGCGAGTCAGTCGGCTAGAGCTACGCCATCGTCGGATATCGCGGGGGCACAACCAGTCGGCACGAAATCCAGCAAGCAAGTCCGCATTTGTATGAGGGGTTGTTCCCGTTGCCATTCTGTTTCGGTGCTTCAGAAGTACAAAATATAGCAAGGTACGAGGCAGAAACCACACACAAAAAAGAAAAACAGCGCCATCAGCAAGTAAGACCAAGGACAAATTGCTGCAGATATGAAGGTCATGGAGGCACTTAACAGACGCCTCAGATGTGCAATGATGCGATGAACGTTTTGTAACTGGTCCTTTCATTATATTTTAGAGACGAAACGCATTCTCAATTTAGTTTTGCTACTGTTTGCACAGCGATCGTATCGAGCACACGATCTAACTTCGAAAACATGGAAACCTGGAAGTTGCTGTACTCGTACACAAAATGGGTGCTGCATACATTTACGGACTTTATTTGCCTGTTGATTTTAACCCTATTAACCACTCATGCCTTTTGGGGCGCTAATTAGAACAGGAGGTTTTACTTTTCCCCATTGTGTATAAGGGCTTTTGGCATCGAGGCTTGAAATAAGTCGGCTTTTGTCGACTTAAATCAATCGGGTTTTTTTCTTTTTTTTTCTACTTTCCCTTTAACTTGAGAAACTCAAAAGGTTCTGGTAATATCGAGGCCATTCACAACATTGCGAAACGACCACAAACGCGGGAAATAAGCAACAACAACTGCAGCTGTTTGAAGCTGGTCTAAAAAAACATCGATCATCTCAACAGAGCTTCCGGCCGCCACCACACAGAGGCGCCTCGGTATCTGTAAGTGGCGGACACTCCCTACACCCGCTCCCCACCTTACCGCCTTTTCACGAAAACCAGCAGCGAGTTCAGGCGCATAGTCATTTGGGGGGGGGGGGGGAAGTGACTTTCAATGAAAAGAAGAGAAAAGTGAGCCCCGTAACTGTCTCTCAGGAGGAGGACACCTCAACAGTAGCTCAAGAGGGGTGGGGATAAGGAGAGAATAAAGGGATAGGATTAAAACGTATAGAGATAGAGGGAGCGGAAGGAGAGAGCGAGGTGCAGGGACAGCAACATACGGAAGTAAGGAGAAGATAGGAATGATGGACATGGTCGCCGGAGTCCGAGGACAAGGCACCACTAGGCGAGAGCTCTTGTCGACGTCAGGAGATGGTGAAGGGTGAGTCAGTCAGCGAGAGCTGCCCCGTCGTCGGAGATCGCGGTGGTACAATCGGTTGGCATGAAATCCAGCGGGCGAGTCCGCATAGTCATTTGAGTCCCATTCATATCTATGGAGCTTTACTCATCGGTTGTATTAGTACACGGAACAAATGCTAGTTTGTTTTTTCTTGCGTTCAAAGAGTTAATTTTCATCAAATCGCGCCGTATTTACCACCTAAATTCTCTTTAACCGACCAGATCCTATAGATTTGGCCAAGACAGCGCCTCCTCTATTTTTTCAGTGCCCGGGCGAAGGAGCGGATTTCAATGGGAAGCGGCAGTCGGAGTGACGTTTCGCAGCCAGGCGCCGCAACTGGAGTAGAGATGGCGCCGCGTCGTCTCTCGCGCAAGCGAATGCCCCGACTGCATTCGAAGTTGCAGTACCGCTTGGTTTTCGGCTGTAATCGCATTGTTTAAGGTGTAAGGGAAACTTTGAAACGAGAATCATGAAGCACTTGTTGTTTTGGGCACTTAGCTCATTTCAAAGGCTTGAGTCGTTCGCGACTGCTTGTTCGATGCGCTCACGTGTCGTCTGCCAGCTAGGCCAATACCAGATAGCTCATGCAAGTAATCTGCGGAAGATCATTTGATCACCGGGGCGCTCGATAGACTGAGAGTTGCTTTTTTGACTATGTGAAAGTAGATTTTTGAGGCAAGCCTTTGTCAGTAGCTTATATTAAAAGCTTGGGTGCCTAATGTTCCCCGATGCTTGCTACTCTCTAGTGGCGGAGCCCATTATGCGCAAGCCTGGAGTTCATGCTCTAAATAGCACAAAATGTCACTAGACTGCTTCAAGGGATATAGGTCATCATCCGTTCCCTTCGCAAAGCCGGACATGTGTTGCCACCGAGAAATATCATGTGTCAGTAAATATAAAAAAAATATTGCAGGTGATTTCACCATTGGAGAGCTTAAACAATGAAATATTCGTGAAATAAACAAGAACATATCTATACGCGGCGCAATTTCTGCGATCGTTGCATGTGTTTTGAACAGGCACTGTTAAAGTCTGAAGTATAATGTCGACTCTCAACTTCAGCCAAGGTGACAGACATGAAAATTGCGGCCTGTGGTCAGTTGCTTGAACTTGTCTGTGTTTTCGTGAACGGATTGTTGTGGCTTTAATATCCAGCTGCTCAGCTCTGTTTCTCTCTGCTTCCCTCTAGCATCTCAATTCGGTAGTGAGCAGAGTAGACGCCAAGTGATTGTGTGGTGCCCATGGGCTACCATTCAGCATCGGGACGTAATGTTGGCGTTGCACTCGGCAGTGATCGCGAGGCAGCGTTGCTACTGATAAATTCATTTATTGACTGTTTGGATACAGCACTTTCTCGTTTAGTGATTCCAATTGCCATGTTGCCAGCCGCCACTGTTCATAATCTATAAAAGACTCAGGTTGTAAAGGACGGCTATATATTAGAGCGTAGTACGACGATTTATTAGGAGACCAATTGCTCTACCTGATGAATGCAAGCATGCTCCCCCAAATGCCAGCGGAAGCTGCAATTTCACGGAGATACAGACGTACAAAGCATTAAGGCAATAGCTTTAAACGTCTCATCAAAAGCGAAAATTGATCGCCGGCGGCGTCTGGCGTCTTCTCGCATTGACGGCGTGAACACGAGTGATGCAAGAAATCATTACGTAAAAACGTCATCATATTACGTCACAGATCATCAACGTTTTTCACGTATCGGAAGGTCACATAACTTGATGGCATCATATAACATCTTCGCTTGGTTGAAATGGGCTGATAATGAGGGCAGCGCATACTCAGCTGAGGGGCAGAAAGCTAGCTTTGTCTCCAATCCTTGAGGCAGTAGGAAACCCAAGTTGGGCGCAGAAATATCCCGGAGGATATTAGGAAACATTTAGTTCATTGAATCGGAAGAAAAACGAGGATAGGTTTTGCTTTTCAGTCGTCTCAAATTTCTATGGAAATCTTCGTGGAGTCCGTCGAAAAACACTTTAAGTTATTATCTCCATATTCCGGTGCCGTGTTCCCCCATTACATTTTTATTTACACAGAGCTGGTTTGACAATCTTCCCTCTTTGTATCTTCTCCGAAGAATCGGAAACTATTGAACACTGTTTTGTTTCATGCCGTAACTATGCAGTAATTAGGAAAAGACTTCTTGCTATTCCGTTTGCGAAGCTATAGGTTTAAATTTTACCTACAGAAACTGTTCTAAATTTTGGTGCCTCTGTTTTCGGAAATTGCCACTGATACGAATTTGATGCGGTGTGCAATTTCATGCAGACATTAAACTTACTTCGACATAAGGCCCACTTTAACAAATATTCAAAAAAAAAGAGTCGGGAGGTAATTTGTGAAATGTGAATAAATGAGAGACACACATCCAAAATTACTCATGTTTGGCACAATCGGCTGTCTGATTGGCTCCCAAAATGAAGGTATAGTTAATATATGAGTATATTATTAGAGGCAAGTATATTAAAGGCAAGAATTAGTATATTATTAGAGGTATATCAGTTGCAGAGGCAAGAACTGCGCCGTCGTCGAAATGCTCAAGTCCTCGCACTTCAACTGCTAATGTCGTCGCCATATCTGTCGATTGTGTTTCTACCTTTGCCCTCGTTGACACAGCTGCTGCCGTTTCTGTTATAGCCGCCCAGCTCTGCCACTCCCTACGCCGAGTGAGCACGCCGGTCTCTGAACTATCGCTTCGTACAGCTAGCGCACAACCAGTTCGACATCTCGGCACCTGTACGGCCCGCATATTCCTCCAAGGCTCTACGTACGTTGTCGATTTCATCGTCCTTTCGGTGTGCTCGCATGACGTTATCCTTCGGTGGGACTTTCTGTCAAATCATCATGCTATCATCGACTACGCACGCGCTGGAGTTCAATTTTCGCAGCTGTGTGACGAAACTATGCACGAAACCCTTGAGCGGTCACCAAAACTCGTCGTCCGTGAGGACACTGAAATTCCGCCAGCCTCTCTCGCCATTGTCCCTGTTTGCTGCGATGACCATAACGATGCTACGGTAATGTTTACACCTTCCGACATTTTCATGAGCCGCAGAGCTATTTTTTTGCCATTCGCTGCACTTGACGTCACTGCTGATGGAAGCAGTATTTTCGTCCATAACCCCCTTTCTGCACCACTTACGCTACTTGCCGGTGAATGTCTCGGTCGAGTGGAGTACCTTGATTCTTCTTTATTCCTTAACATGCCAGACAAATTGTGCAGTAGCGCCTCGACCGAACTTCATGCCCTTTCCCCACTTGAATGCTCGTCGAGTGACACCTTCTTGAGTTCCATCGCTGACACCTTAAGTGCTCTAGAACGCGCCGAGCTTCTTAATCTCCTCCAGCACTTCGCGATTTCATTCGACGTTTCTCAGCCGCAATTGGGTCGTACTTCCGCAGTGCACCACTACATTGACACTGGTTCGCACCAGCCATTGCGTCAAAGACCGTGCCGTGTCTCTGCTGCAGAACGTCACGTCATCAACGACCAGGTAGAAGAGATGCTACGTCGTCCAGTTATTCAACCATCGCACAGTACTTGGGCATCTCCTGTCAATCCAGTGCGAAAGAGGGAGAGATCGATTCGATTTTGCGTCGACTACCAGCGATTAAAGAAGGTGACGCGGAAAGACGTCTATCCATCACCACGCATCGACGACGCCCATGACAGCCTCCAAGGAGCCGAATTGTTCTCTTCCTTAGTCTTATGATCTGGATACTGACAGGTTCCTATGGCAGAAGCTGATCGCCAGAAAACTGCGTTCATTACACCAGATGGCCTGTATCAATTTAACGTAATGCCTTTTTAGGCTTTGTAATGCGCCTGCCACGTTTGAACGACTCATGGACAACAAACTGCTTGGACTGAAGTGGTCTGTGTGTCTATGCTACCTCGACGACATTGTCGTTTTCTCTTCCGATTTTCCTTCACATCTGCTTCGGCTCCAACTGGTTCTGACGTGTTAACAAGCGCTGGGCTCCAACTGAACCTTAAAAAGTGCCGCTTCACCGCGCGAAAGCTCTCCATCTTAGGGCACATCGTGTCGAAGCATGGTGTTCTACCCGACCCTGGAAAACTGCGAGCAGTCGCCGAGTTCTCGAAACCTACTACACTGAAAGAATTACTAATTACGTAGTTTCACCGGACTATGCTCATACTTCCGGCGCTTCGTTCGAAATTTTGCGTCGATCACCACTGACCAACCTCCTACGCGGGGACGCAGACTTTTCATCCTGGTCTCCTGACTGCGATGACGCGTTCGCCACGCTCCGTAGTCTGCTAACATCTCCTCCCATTCTTCGGCGTTTGGACCCAACAGCTGCAACGGAAGTTCACACAGACGCTATAGCGAGGTTGGTCTTGGTGCTGTCCTCGCCCAACGCAAGCCGGGCTACTCCGAATACGTCGTCGCTTATGCGAGTCGAACGCTCACTGAAGCGGAGGCCAATTACAACGTCACTGAAAAAGAGTGCTTAGCGCTAGTGTGGGCGCTTCGCAAGTTCAGCCCTTATTTCTACGGTCGTTCAATCGACCTGGTAACAGACCACCATGCACTTGTTGACTCGCCACATTGAAAGAACCTTCTGGTGGCCTAGCTCGGTGGGCGCTGCAAATCCAGGAGTACGACATTCGCGTGATCTATCGCAGCGGACGCAAACATTCTGACGCCGACGCCCTGTCCCATTCGCCTTTACCTCCCGACTCGGCCTGCGGAACCACTGGTACCAACTCCGTCGCACCTCTCGACCTCGACTCCTTTGCCAGTGAACAACACAAGGGCCCATGGATCGCTTCCCTTTTTGACTGTCTCTCTGGATCGTCAACCATTGCGGTATCACGATCTCTCCGACGTCAAGCTGCTCATTTTGCCATTCGTGATCGGCTGATACTTCAACGCAACTACGCCCCTGAAGGTCGTAAGTGGCTCTTGGTTGTTCCCCGCAGCTTGCGATCACAAATATGCACCCTTTCACGATGGTCACCAATGTGGCCATGCCAGAGTTTTCAAAACCCACGAACACATTCGCCATAGCGTATACTGACGCGGAATATATAGCTTTGTTCGAAAATTTGTTATGGGCTGCCCCGACTGTCAGCGCCGCAAATCACCACCTTTCCACTCGTTCGGTGTGCTTCAACCGCTTCCGTGCCCTGCTAAACCTTTCGATCGGTTCGGAATTGATCTCTATGGCCCTCTACCGACAGCATCAGATCAAAATCGGTGAATCATAGTCGTTGTGAACCATTTAACACGCTACGCTGAGACCGCCGCCCTTCCAAGTGCCACTGCGCGGAACGTAGCGTCCTTCGTCCTCCATCGATTGATACTACGACATGGTGTTCTTCGAGAACTACTAAGTTCTGAAGAACACGAGAACACGAAGCCACAGCTATTCCCCGGGATCTTTGTATGGCTGGCTGTTCCTTACCAAACCCTCGGCCTTTCCTTAAAACTCGTCCTGTAGTACGAGGGTCCTTACCGCGTTTTGGAGCAAAGCTCGCCGGTGAATTTTCTCATTGAGCCACTTTCCCCATCTGATGACATGCGCCGGCGTGGACGTGACATCGTCCACGTCGCCCGCCTTAAGCTATATCATAGCCTTCTGTCTCAAGACTCTTAGGTCGCCAGGATGGCTCTTTTTCGGCGGGGGCAAATTGTGAAGAAGAAAAGGCATCGTTGGCAAGCAACATCGCCACCGCTTGGGTACTGGGTTCTGAGCTTCTTTCGCTCGCCTCGTGCTGATCGTCGCTGCCATCCGCTTGACCGTTGCACTGTCCCGATCGTGTTTTCATCGTAGGGCCACCGTCGCAATACACACCAATAAACCCCTTTTCAAAACAAACAAACAAGCAATCAATTAAACAAACAAACAAGTCGTCTCAGGTGAATCCATAAGAGGACTGGAACTTGTAGGGGCGAAGCTCCTTATAGCGGCACCCGTTCGTCCCTCGTAGTCGTAGTGCGTAACCAGTCTTAGATTTTGACCTCAAAGGTGGTGCCGGTGGGAGATTTTTTCTGTGTGTTGTTGAACAATAAAAAAATCGTAGCGTGCGCGTTCACTTAAAGTCAAAATCTCCTGTCTCTCATTACCCCTTAGCAGCCATTGACATATACATTGAGCACTATCTGACAAGAAAGGGTTGCTACGTTATACTCGCTGGGTGTAACCTCCTTGGTTTTTTGAAAGGTTTAGCGAGCGTTGGGCTGTGTGCCACAAATACAGTGAACTAGTATATACCATGCACTCGAGGTGGCTAAAGGTGAGCAGTAGACACGAAGCGCAAGCCGTCAGAAAGTGTGCGTGTGCCTCCTCTCGTTTAGTCCTTGGAATGTCCGCTGGATGAGGGTGCTTCTATATGAGGAATATATGATGAAAAGATGCGAGATGGTAGTACTTGAAGTGTTGAATAGGTGGACGAACTGACACACAGACGGAGGATGCAGGGGTGGATGCATGGACGCACGCACGGACGGGCGAATGGACGCACGCGCGGTCACACAGACAGACGCATGGATGGACGGAAGCAAGAACGAACAAATGGATGAATGCTTCGCCCCACTCTCCATCATTCACTCCGTGGATATGCTGCCATCTTTTTGATGAGAAATGAAAAAAAATACAATCTGTTACTTTTTGTTCGTCAGATATGCAGAGTGATACACAGCAGTATTATTACACTGAGGCATGCAAATAATCGGGCTTCAATAGCGTGAAAAATGAAATAAAACGCAAATGCTATAAAACTCGAACGCTTATATCGAACCGGAAGCACGGCAAGACAGATCCCTGTGGAAACTGCGCGCCGCTATGTTCGTGTTACTTTTCATCCTCCCTGCATCGTTGAAGCCGTCAAGAAGCACGACTGCAAATCGACTCACATGAAAACACGAGTTTGTAAGCTTCCAAATACGATGGTGGTAGTGGTTAAAAGAAAGAGGAAAAAAGCACCTAATTTCTGTCTGCCTTCAGGCGACACGGCGCAGTACCTTATAGGGGTGGGGGGAAGGAGGGATAAAAAGAATAGAAGGATAATAGACGAAGAAGAAGACAGGCAAGCGACAGAAAAAGAAGGAGATAGGAAAGTGGGGATCCGGTCGAAGCAGTCCAAGGGCGGGGTGCCACAATACGAGAGCTACACGGCGTCAGGAGACCGCGGAGGGCGAACCAGTCGGCGGGAGATTCGCTGGCGTCGGAGATCGCGAGGGCACAACCGTCCAGCTTGAAATCCTGCGAGCGAATCCTTCCAAATACGTGCGGCCGTTCAGCGCGAGCATCCCGTAGTGAACTCGCGCAGCGCCACCATGCGGCAACGGCAAGCGGAGGAGCAGCGCTCGCTCGACGGCCTCTGGGTGAGCTCAGCCGCTCCGCCGCTCCGACCTTCCCTTCCTCCTCTCTCTTGAAAGAGACGCCAAACACGCGCCGCGAACACGGTGGCGACGAAACTCACCAATAGCTGGCGTTTCAAAGAGCACAGTCAGAGTCGCCATTGAAAATGTCAAATAAAGCTTTAGTGCATCATGTGCTAGAAATTCAGTGGTACCTGTATTAAAGAATAACAGCTACTGGATAAATAATATGTTTGTAACTTGTTTGGCTAAGAACCAGCTTATGTGTAGTGGTCTTGTACGCAGGTTATGAGGAAAGAGACCGCGTAGGGCGATATACCATAGCACTCCTTGTGCCTTGCATCACTTCTCGGGACGGCTTTAAGCTCTCCCATAGTAGAGTACCCTGGACTTTAATCGTTACCCCCCTTTTTGCTAATCCCCCCCCCCTGCTCGGGATGGCTTTACGCTCTCCCATAGTAGAGTACCAAGTACTCCAAGTCGTTAGCCCTTCTTTCTAAACAGACATCTTTCGATACCCCGCCGCCACAGGCGCTGAGTTCAAGGGCTGCAGAAGTTGCGGCATTCCTCACCTCAACCTCTTTCTTTCCGGTATAATCGGTGACAACTTTTCTTGGCACTGAAGGGAAAGCTAGAGAGGCGGAGGTGATATGATGCGACATGGGCTTCCGCCCATGTAGCCCCGGAGAGTAACATAGTAAACGTAAAAAGCGGGAACTCTCATTGAACCATGCGGCCCACATGACTCCTTGCACTCCTAGCGGCCGGCATTAAACTATCGCAAGGTTCCTTTTCCGGCCTTGCCATCGCGCCCCAGTGGTTTCAGTTTCGGTTTGAGCAATATCGTGCGAAGGTCGGGTGTTTCTTCTCTTATTTGGGAGTGCTTTTGTTAGCTGTTTTTTAGGGTCAAATAGGTTGCGGGCACGGCTATTGCAAATACGTTCATCTGTTGGCAGTTCTTGCGAAAAAAAAAATTGCACGCCCATTTTACCGATAAATAGCGTGTATTCAGACTGCAGTGCCTAAAAATCATTAAAAATCAGCTAAACAGGCGTTTTTAGGTAGCAAATTACCTCCCTATTGAAAATTTTAGCAATGAATGCATAACGTTTCATATTTATAGAAACTGCAGTGTATTGTGTTTTTTTTTTCAGAAATAACATTACTATGTAGCAAAATCACTATCGCATCAAACAACCGTAAAAAAATGTACACAATATTCGCAAGCATATTCAATGTCAAAACGAACATTTCAACACATCAGTAAAATTTTTATATTTTGTAACAAATTATTATTTATTTCATTCATTTATTTATTTCCAGGTGCTGTTGGCTGATTGGCCGTTAGAAGGGTGGGACATGAATCTAATCATTCTTTAGATGAAATAGCAAGGAACATCTTATGCAAAAAATGATAAAAACCACAATGTGTCATCACATGTAAACAGTGAACAAAATCTGACATAACTATCATGCCAAGCATAAAGAAGCGATGCACAGGCGAAAGAAAACAAAAAAAATTCTATCACATTTTTATCCACCCCCCTGCAATAACCATAGACCATTCACTACAGAACATTAAGCATCACAGTACATGTCACACGAAATTTGTGTGATTCGGTACATTCAACGAAATAAAAAAAGCTAGCATTCACAAAGATTTACTTACAAAATTTTTTGTAGTTCTGAATATGAAACTTTTTTAACGTTTCACAATTCCGTAGTCTTTTATGGTACTAGAAAAATCAGTATGCGTATGTGTTCATACGAAACTTTGGGATTTGAAAGTTGCTGTGGTAGTCACTTCGTAGGTTCTGGACAGGTCGCGGAACGAGGTACTGCGCTACATCAAAGTTAAACGTATTTTGAGAAAGCAAAACAAGAATTTCAGTCTGGCTACACGACGGTGTTCCAAAAGGGTGGGTATAAGTTTAGTTGTTGCGACATCTTTTTCACAGAAATAGTTCAAGTATCTTGAAAGAATAAATCGAGCCGCTCTTCTTTGTGCTCGCTCAACTTGATTGATTGATATGTGGGGCTTTACGTCCCAAAACCACCATATGATTATGAGAGACACCGTAGTAGAGCTCCTGAAATTTTTACCACCTGGGGTTCTTTAACGTGCACCCAAATCTGAGCACATGGGCCTACAAAATTTTCGCCTCCATCGAAAATGCAGCCACCACAGCCGGGATTCGATCCCGCGACCTGCCGGTCAGCAACTCACTCAACTTGATTGATTAGTTCATTCTGATAAGGGCCCTATATGATACTTGCATATTTATTGGAGGTCTTACTATAGCTAAATAGGCTTTTAACTTTACTGGGTTTTGATGCAAGAATCAGCGTGAATAATCAGACAAGCTATAAAGAAACCTACATGAAAACCAAAACTCCGCGAGTATTGCTCTTAAAAACAATCTAGCTGTCACTGTCCACGACAGCAAGGTTATAGCAATGTTTGATGAAGTAGGCGTTGTCGTCAACACAATGAACTCCTACTTCTTGGCCATAGGTGCACTTTAGCTCCTTGGCTCTTTGTTTCGGGTGATTGAGGTGAAATTCAGGGTGGGAGTTTCTCGGTAGATCTTGCATGCCTCTTCGGAGGAAGTTGATGTCATTTCTTCTCATTACGGTGAGGCGTAGTGGAGCTGTCTACTGATGCCACGGCCATTTTCAGCAGTGGTGAGCCTGCGATTTTGGGATTATAAATGTGCCTCATTTAACCTATTTATGTATGCCTCATTCGTTCGGTTTGAACACGGAACCATATTGCTTAGGAAGATTACCTTCAGTATTCTAGGTATTGATATCACCATTTTTCAAAATATTCTACAACACTTATTACACTACAACACAATATTCTACAGCGCACGGCTGAACCAAGATAGCTAAACAATTAACACGCTACCACGCATAGCTATTGCCCATCAGCGGAAGCGAAAGAGAGAGTGCCTTTCGTACGCCCAGCGGATGCAAAAGGAGAACAAAGCAGAGAGGGCATTATATAGACTTACTGACGACAAGTTTGGTTAGTATTTCATAAGAGGAGAATAGGAGAGGAGAGTATCTACCCATGTCTTCTGCCCTTGTCTTCTGCCCCCTCTTCACTTGCGCGCAGAGGAAGAAATAATAGGAGGAGGATGTTACTATGTCACTCTATTGGCTATTACGAATCATGCCACGAAATCGCACGCACCTGCGGCCAATGAAAACGTAAGCCTTCACCGTTGGGAGTTCGTTGGGAACTCGTCTGAGCCGGCGAACCCGTCTTGAGGCGTGAGATGTCTGTTGTGGCTCCAGTGGTCGCAAAGCGACGAAAAGAAAACGACTAAAACGACTAAATCGCTACTTCAAGCGATTCGCTCGCAGGATTTCAAGCTGGACGGTTGTGCCCTCGCGATCTCCGACTTCAGCGTAGCTCCCAACGACTGGTTCGCCCTCCGCAGTCTCCTGAAGCCGTGCAGCTCTCGCATTGGGGCGCCCCGCCCTTGGACTGCTTCGACCGGATCCCCACTTTCCTAACTCCTTTTTTCTCTCGCTTGGCTCTCTTCTTCTCCGTCTATTTTCCTTCTATTCTTTTTATCCCTCCTTCCCCCCACCCCTATAAGGCACTGCGCCGTGTCGCCTGAAGGCAGACAGAAATTAGGTGCCTTTTTCCTCTTCATTGTAACCACTACCACCCACCACTTCAAGCCGTGTGTCGCCAACTTTACTATGGTGCTTCCGCAAGAGAACCGTGTGGCATGCACTATTTCGCTGCGGCCCTCATCAGTTTATAGTGTGTGACTGGTGTATTTGCAACTGCAATCGCGCTGTCATACAGCTGCTGCAGCGTCGTTCTTGTTGAAAGTTCCGTGCCTGCCTTCGGGCGTTTGTTTTGGCCGCTGGTGGAGTGGTGATGCCGCCTGCAGTGAGTATTATGGACCTAATTTGAATTTATATTGGTTCTATGAATCAAGGAAGAGGGGCGCAGTACTCGGGATATTAGGTGCCTTGTGTAATATTGATGTACGTACTGTGCCGTTCGTTATTCAAGCGCGGGCCAATTTGTGAGTATTCCAGCTTGCTTGCTCCCACGGGGGCTGATTCACATAGGTGATCTGGGGCAAACATTTAATTTTGCGAAATTCTACCGACTTTTCCATCACGGTGCGTGTTTTTTTTTTACTTTCACTTATGCGGGTGTTATGGCGCAAAATATCCCAGATCGTATTTCACCGCACCCCTGCTACAAGCGTATTTTCCCCATTCTTAAGGAAGGGGTTGGATTGTGGTATTCTTGCAGAAAGTGGCCTTTGCTTTGAAAGAGGGACGAAAAAAAACTCCGGTTATTTTAGCTATCAAAGTTTTCTACAAGTTTACTATGTCCCGTTCTCCCAGCATTATGTAATGCATGTGTTAGGCGAAAAAGACTTGGCGCTGCGGCGTTCTAATACCAGCTGTCCTTGTGGGGGTGGAGTCGCAGTGGTGTAAAGACAAACTTGTGCCTCGCTCGCCAAAGTTATGTGCGTCTATGCAAGATTGAGAAATATGTGAAGGTCGTATTTCAGCTTTTTGTTTACTTTGGAAAAAACAGAGATAATAGCAGTGTACCATGTTATGTTAGCTCTTCTCTTCTTAGTACAATATCTTAAAACTGCTCGTTGATTCTGTTCTCGACTTTAGCAGTATATTGCAATGAATCAGCTCTAACTGAACTTCTATTGTGAAATAATAAATTTTAATGGGTTCCAGTTCCGAATGCGGGATTCATGTTAAGCATAAATGAAAGTACACTTTACGAACTTCCCTAACGACTATGCTACGATTTGGAGATTGAAAGTTATTTAGATTCCCGGTGGATTAAGATTCCCGGTTAGTATATACGTGGTGGTTCTGACCAGTTTTTATGCGAAACAGTATAGTTGTCGGCACGCTGTATCTGTTATTGCACAATAAAACCTGATTCCTTGGTTTGAACGGTGTCGATTTTTTGGATTGCTCGACGTGTAGTAGCAACGCTGTCATACGCGGTTGGAAAGTTTACTCGAGGATACAGCAAACCGCTTGAAAAAACGATTTTCATCACGTATTTGTGGCCTTGGGCCAACTGTAGTGAATTGCTAGAATGTAAATTATTTCGATTTGCTTACCTTTTCTTGTCGAATGCGTAAAACGTGTGTACCACTGTAGCGGGTGGGTGAGAACGGCGCCGTGGTGATGCAGGGGCAACAGGACGTCCAGGTATGATTCGGCCTATAGCAGCGATGCATGTGAATTCGCCTTAGCCAAGGCTACCGCCTTTTTTAATTTACGAAGAACTATTCTACCCACTAATTATTTGGAAATATTACTTTGATAGCGTAAATTGTTAATTAGCAACGTCGTGATTGATTGGTACACGTTTAGTTTTTTGTGTGCGCAACCTAACAGACTGAAGGAGCCCTATGGCCTTGGGCCACGACAGGCAGCCATTGACCACTCTTTACGTTTACTATGTTACTCTATGGTAGCACTGCGTGAAGTAGTCCTTTTTGGCGGGTGACTCATAACACATTGGTATAGTGAACTAGAATAGAATGTAGTGGCGCGGCCGGCAGGTCGCGGCTGCTGTCTGGGCGGTCCAAAACGACACGGACGGCCGCTAGGATTTCTCGCGGCGCCGCTGCGACTTTTCATGTCATGTGTGCGAGGCGAGCGCGCGCCGGCGGTGTCTTCTCTGGATAGCGTGGGCAGCACGGAAATCAATCAGTGCGTGTGCGTGAGTTGTGTGTGATTTTTGCGCGCTGAGCCACCGCCACATGAAGAAACTACGTCAAGGCCTGGAAGCTCTACCGCATGTCGACGGGCTGACGACGCTGGTTGCGTTGTGTGCTGTGGTAGCACACAACGCAACTGACGCCGGCGTTCGGCGGCGCCTTCTCATCGGTGTTGCAGTTCCTGCTACATTACTGCGCTTCGACGAGAAACAACGAGTGTTGCATCGTTCTCTGTGTGCCGTCGGGCTCTTAGGAGTTGTGATGTGTGATGCTTGCGGTTGTGCTCGTGTTCGTTGGTGAGTGACCTGATTGCGAGCAGGTGCGGTGCCAAGGACGTGTTGTGTTCACACTTCTGTTGAAACCATGAACTAGAGCCGCGAGTGTATGTATTGGAATTTTCGATGGACCAATGCGCGCGGGCGGCATCGATGGGTAGATACGGGATATCCTAAGGGATAGTGTTAGCCCAACAAACTATGAAAAAGTAAATATTTCTTTCGTTTCATGCATTGTGTGTTCCCAAACGTTCGAAATAATTTTTAGCCAGAGTGATAAAGATGACAGGGCAAGTGACGGCCAGAGGGAGCTTCTATAGTATACACGAGATGCGCATTTTAATTATTCAAGTTTGTGTGCACGCTTATGAACCAGTGTTATTGCGGGACGCGTACCGCGCCCTTGTGGGCCGCGTAAAGGAAGCTGGTAAGCGTCTTTTGCAGGCCAGATTATTGCATTTTCAGCTCTAACAAGGTACTCTACTGCACGTGTGCCATTGCACTCTGCTACACAAGGACCGTGGTAGAGTCTGTCCTGTGAGATATCCCGTACCAACAAACATATAGCTTGTGACATGTCGAAGCGGAGAACGAATTGTCACTGTTTTGCCCCGATGCGGTAACCGCGGCGCTCTGAAGGCGTCATCGTTTGGATTTTGCATGCCAACGTTCTGTTCAGGTTGTCCACGAACTAATTTTGTAATGTTACGTCTGCTTGAACCATGGAGCAAACGCGCGTTCTATGAAGTAACCACAGCTGCAGTTTCGCTAGAGCCCGCGACGGCCCGACCATCGAAAGCATAAAAATTGGCAGATCCCACTGTGTTGTGGTCATGGTATAAAAATTGAAAACTGAGATAACGTTTGAAGCTGCCTCCGATAGCTACCTTCATCGAAAGCACAAAAATTGGCAGATCACACTGTACTGTGGTCGTGGTATAAAAATTACAAACTAAGATAACGTTTGGAGCTGCCTCCAATAGCTGCCTTCATTGAAAGCATAAAAATTGGCAGATCTCACTGTGTTGTAGTCATGGTGTAAAAATTGCAAACTAAGATAACGTTTGGAGCTGCCTCCAATAGCTGCCTTCATCGAAAGCATAAAAATTGGCAGATCTCACTGTGTTGTGGTCATGGTATAAAAATTGAAAACTGAGATAACGTTTGAAGCTGCCTCCGATAGCTACCTTCATCGAAAGCACAAAAATTGGCAGATCACACTGTACTGTGGTCGTGGTATAAAAATTACAAACTAAGATAACGTTTGGAGCTGCCTCCAATAGCTGCCTTCATTGAAAGCATAAAAATTGGCAGATCTCACTGTGTTGTAGTCATGGTATAAAAATTGCAAACTAAGATAACGTTTGGAGCTGTCTCCAATAGCTGCCTTCATCGAAAGCATAAAAATTGGCAGATGCCACTGTACTCTGATTGTGGTATAGAAATTACAAATTAAGATAACGTTCGGAGCTGCCTCCAATTGATTTGTGGGGTTTAACGTCCCAAAACCAGCATATGATTATGAGAGACGCCGTAGTGGAGGGCTCCGGAAATTTAGACCACCTGGGGTTCTTTACCGTGCACCCAAATCTGAGTACGCGGGCCTACAAGATTTCCGCCTCCATCGGAAATGCAGCCGCCGCAGCCGGGATTTGAACCCGCGACCTGCGGGTCAGCAGCCGAGTACCTTAGCCACTAGACCACCGCGGCGGGGCGGAGCTGCCTCCAATAGCTGCCTTCATCGAAAGCATAAAAATTGCCAGATGCCACTGTACTCTGATCGTGGTATGAAAATTGCAAACTAAGATAACGTTTGGAGCTGCGTCCAATAGCTGCCTTCATTGAAAGCATAAAAATTGGCAGATCCCACTGTGTTGTGGTCATGTTATAAACATTGCAAACTGAGATAACGTTTGGAGCTGCCTCCGATAGCTACCTTCATTGAAAGCATAAAAATTGGCAGATCCCACTGTACTGTGGTCGTGGTATAAAAATTACAAGCTAAGATAACGTTTGGAGCTGCCACCGATAGCTGCCTTCATTGAAAGCATAAAAATTGGCAGATTTCACTGTACTGTGGTCTTGGTATAAAATTACAAACTAAGATAACGTTTGGAGCTGCCTCCAGTAGCTGCCTTCATCGAAAGGATAAAAATTGGCAGATCTCACTGTACTGTGGTCTTGGTATAAAAATTACAAACTAACATAACGTTTGGAGCTGCCTCCAATAGCTGCCTTTATTGAAAGGATAAAAATTGGCAGATCTCACTGTACTGCGGTCGTGGTATAAAAATTACAAGCTAAGATAACGTTTGGAGCTGCCTCCAACAGCTGCCTTCATTGAAAGCACAAAAATTGGCAGATCCCACTGTGTTGTGGTCATGGTATAAAAATTGCAAACTTAGATAACGTTTGGAGCTGCCTCCAATAGCTGCCTTCATTGAAAGCATAAACAGTGAACAGTGAACAGTGAACAGTGAACTTTATTGACATCATGTACATAGTACACACACATAGTGCACAATGCCGGAGGCCGGCAGAAAAGCCATCGCAAGGATAGCTTGACGAAGCTGCGGGCCCCCGTTTTGGCACCAGCGTACAACGGTGTTCTCAGTACATAAAAAATGTACTGAACAGATAAATCACTTAGTACAGGACCCGAAGGAAAATGTGAGCCCACTACAAATAACCACGTCTTGCGTACAAACCATACACAAAAGAAAATATACACCAACGGATGTACTAAATAGCTCAGTACTTACAGATTACCTTCATAATGCATGCATACAGATTAACATAACTTGGCAGATCCCTCTATACTGTGGCAGATCGCACTATACTGTGGTCGTGGTATAAAAATTACAAACTAAGATAATGTATGGAGCTCCCTCCAATAGCTGCCTTCATTGAAAGGATAAAAATTGGCAGATCCCACGCACAGTGGGAATCGATGATGTGCAAAGCGTAAATGGGAAAGTTTGCTATATCACTTCAAAACCAGCACAACGTTATGAGGCGGACGTAAATTATGCCGTACATGACTTTCATGTCGTGATTATCATGTTTGCGCTTGCCTTTGTGTTCGTCGTCCATTCATGTCACGTAATACGAAACTTGGTATATGCCAACCTAGCCAAACAGCCACGAGCGCGCTATGAGCTTAGCATGTAGTCATGTTTTTCATGACACGCACATGAAGATTAACACGTTTGGCAGGTTATTTACCTACTTCGTTCCTTCACACCACTTATACCAAATTTGGTGTATGTAAAGCTAGCGAAACGGCCGTGAGCGCATCGTGAGCAAGGAATGTTGTCATGTTTTTACATCGCACGAATGTCATGGCATGTCATGATTATCATATTTGTACCGGTCATGTACCTTCGTTATCCATTCACGTCACGTAACACCAAATTTGGTACATTCGAAGCTAGCGCAACGACCACAAGAGCGCCATGAGCATGACGTGTAGTCATGACTCACATGACATACATGTAATGATTTCAACTTTAGGGGCCTCTTACGCTCGCCATACAGTCATGTCATACTATACCCGTTTTGCAATATATCGTGTGAACGAAACCACTGAAATAGCCGCTAGACAATTAAATGTATGTCCATGCCATGTCAATCATTACATTCACGACATACATGTCATGAGTTTCGTGTTATGACTAGTCACTTATGCTCGCCATACAGTCACGTTATGCCATACCAATGTTGGTACAGATGCCATTATTGAAACGGCCAGGAGATCTAAAAGTCGTAGGCAGATAGATAGATAGATAGATAGATAGATAGACAGACAGACAGACAGACAGACAGACAGATAGATAGATAGATGGATAGATAGATAGCTAGATAGATAGATAGATAGATAGATAGATAGATAGATAGATAGATAGATAGATAGATAGATAGATAGATAGATAGATAGATAGATAGGTAGATATCAGCTTGAAATCAGTTTCTTCAGAATAGCTGGAACGTCCGACGCATGTGTCATGTGCACTGTGTTGCGATCGAATTATTGAGGAGTGCCGTAATTCTGGCACACTGAAATATTGCATAGATATGAACGCGTGAGGGCCGATGTTGCTTGAAGCAACGCAAGTGTTGCAATGCTAAGCAGTTGGATGAAGGTTAAATCCCAGGCACGGATGAAGGAAACAACACGTAACATTGCGCAAAGTGAAAAAAAAAAACAAATAAACAAATATGGTAAAAGTTTCGCGTCAGGTACGCAGGTGCCTTCGCTCGGCCCTATTTCCCCCGGTGGGGCAAGTACTGTTTTTTTGTCCACTGTTTGATTCCTTATCGAATTCATTATGTCGAGATAGACAACTCTAACTCAGTCTACTTTCCCACGTTCTTGCAGATAAATAAAAAAAAGGAAAGTTTTGACGCGAGTTTCTGAGAGGCGTGCCTTGGTCGTTAACATTGGCCGACGTCTTCGAACTGGCGTTCCTCGTAGTCCTAGCGACACAAGTGGACGTAGGTGCCACCATTGCGTCACCGGGAACGGGCACGCTGCGAAAGAGAGAACAGCGATTGTGGCTTTTGACGTCTCGAGATAAATCTCATCACACGCAGATAAAAACGCAGATCTCCTTAACGCAAACGACCATCATAATAAAGGGCATCCCATAGTCAAGACGCAATTGTTTAGCTTATGTATGAGTATTCCCACCAACATTACCGAACACTATAGACGAAATTAGCGATGATTCCAACAGCAGGCAACCCGATAAATGATTCATAAACTCCACCCTTTAGAAGACATAAAGGGCGTACATAGTCACTTTTTTACAGGAATTATTCTAGGTCTCAATGTTAGCTACGTTCAAGGGACCTTGAAGCGGAAAGCTAGCACCATCATTTTGCCAGTGCCGACATCGTTGCGATAACCGCAAGGAAAAGCTTTATAACGACGAAAAACTTGGAACAAATGATCCTCGGCGTCAGCGACGTTAACAAGAGTGATGCGAAAAATCTGCAGCACTTCTTTATTTGTATTCGCACGTTACATTTATGAGAACTAGCATCATGTCTATTGGTGTTCGACAGCTATAGCACCGTTTGATTTAGACGCGCGCACGTTGACGCCTACTCGTACATTTACAACCCGACAAATAACGTCGATGACCATGAATTAACCCATGTGGTATAGCTGAAGTGGTTAACATATGCATGGACATAGCAAATGGTGAATCCCGTACAAGTATGGCATTGACAAACACATAACACTGGTACTCGACATGTAGGCAGCTATTAGATGCGCCGTCATTTGAAGACAGAAATGCCAAGTTGCGTGCTCTATTGGAATAGGGTAACATACGCCTGTGCCCTACCACGCAACGCTTCAGGAACGTGAGAGACATAGTTCGTAGCTTGAGCCGTGAACGCGGGAAAACGTTCGAATTGTGGCTTTCGTGTCACTACGCCAACTACATCGAAGCACGCAGTGTGCGATTTTCTCCCGTCGACGTCGCTTTGTGTCTGTGCCGCTTAGACCCGTTGCTTTAAACAACGGTATTACCACGCCATAAACCATAGTGGAGAAACAACCTTGGTGTGTTTTGAAACTACCCTACTCTGGTGACAAGTCGCTTAAGCGCTAACACAACGCGAAAGGCAAAGCATTGTGCTGCGTAGTTCCCAAAAAAAAATCGCCGTGTACGGCGCGTTGCACCGACACTATTATAGTTTCTAACAATACACCGAAAGCCATCGTTGAGTTAAAGCGCTCCCTGTCGGCGCTCGTTCACGATGCAGCACTAACCCCCATATTCAAGAACGCTCCTCGACTCGACTTTCACCCTTCATTTGACAGAGTTGAACACGGCGTCACCACATGGCTGAAAACGACGCTAAGCTACTCGAGAATTGCAGCAGACTATTGTTGATATGCAGTGACTTGCCGTGCCGAGAGATGGCGCTTCCATCGGCTTTCTAAAATGAAGGCGAAGTGTAAAATAAAGGGAGATTTTACAATACGGGGGTAAGTCACTGTTTGCAGATGGCAACGTGCTAGGTACTGTGAGACACACAGGACGCGTTTGTGAAGCCCCATAAGTGTGCGCCAGTATGGCAAATGTGTAGAGCACCCGAGACCTATCGTCGTGAACAGCGTTATCGGGGCTAAAACTCGCAAGTTATCAGTGGGTGGAGAAGAGTTTAAACCCTCCTCCCATTTATTCAATTTTGTTTGCGTCATTGCTTGCGTATGTTTACAGATGTGGCCACGTCTATGTCGCTCTGCGGAGCGGCACCTTGGGGCGGATCCGGCATCTGACGTGGTCAGCCTGACTACTAGGCCACGCACGGTCCCGACACACAACCCCAAAACTGCCTCAAGGTGTCGCCCCGATGAGCAAAACCGGCTGCCCGCGCACTCTGCACATGTAGGCGTGGTCGTGGCTGTACACGCACATATTTAAACGCATGCATGAACATGCCTCTTAAAGTATATATTATTGAGCCTCCTCCCCTCCCCGAAAACAAATCTCTGGGTACGCCCCTGCAGGTTGCTCACGTCAACGAAATGTTTTTTCTGTGTTTTTTTTCTTTGCGTCTGTTCCTCCTCGTTATCTCGACTTCCCTTTCATAACGAAAACGAGGTCAGTGAAGTTTTTGTTGACACTGGCATAAGATTATGTCGGGTTGAAAACCTACTAAGTTTCCACAGGTATCCAATTATCCAATAGTGTTGCTACGTGTGTACTGAAAAACATGCGATGAACACACGTGCCGCCACTTTAGGCTGTCTCATTTCTCCCCTGCATGAGTTGGTTTTGTAGAGGCAGCACTGCAATATTTCTCCGCAAAATATCGCGTATATTTGGAAAAATCATTTAAGTTTTTGTGTTCCATACGAACTACATTTACTACCTAATGATGCAGCAGAGAGCCCTCCCGACATGTGTTTAGAAAAGTGCTCAACAATCTAGAGTACTTGGTATATATACTCTACTACGGGAGAGCAAAAAGCCGTCTCAGTCTGCCAAAACTGTGTGTTCAGAAAAATTGTGAACGACTTAGAGCAGTCTACGCGATGTATTCTACTACCGGTGAGCCGTAAGCTGCCCGTTCTAGATCACTTTTTTTTAGGGGCCAAGCTCCCTAAGCCGTTGGTCGTGCATCCCCGATGTATATAGTAGCTCCTTAAACAGTGGGTCGTGCATCCGCGATGTAAGTAGTAGTAGTAGTAGTAGTAGAAGTAGTAGTAGTAGTAGTAGTAATAGGTAGCCACCTCTCGTTTAGTTCTTCAATTTTCCGCAGGATGGCGGTCTTGTGTATGATGAATATATGATGAAAAGATGCGATATGGTGGTGCTTGGAGTGTTCACTAGATGCACGGACGGACGAACTGACGCACAGACAGACAGACAGACAGACAGACAGACAGACAGACAGACAGACAGACACATAGACAGACAGACGGACGGACGGATGGACGGATGGACGGGCGCACAGACGGGCGGATTGACGGACGCACAGAAAAAAGCAAGGACGCACGGGCGGAAGCAAGAACGAACGGATGGACGGAAGCACGGAGGAACGCACCCATGGATGAACTGACGGACGCTTCACACCACTCATCATCATTCACTTCACGGATATGCTGTGATTTTTGAAGTGGTGAACGATTTAGAGTACTTGGTACTCTACTATGGGAGGGCATAAAATCATCCTGTAGGCCTAAAACTTCGTGAGAGTGTGCTAACGAAAGTTCCGCCGTGAACGAGTCGCGTGTTTTGTATGACCACCACACCCCAAGTCGGCGAAAAGTTTTCTTGGCATTGGAACGAAGGCTACAGAGCCAAATCGCGGGCATCTTGCCACCAGTGAATGTAGTTCCCTAACAGCGCTCCTATTTTTTAACCTTGAAATATAGAAGTTCCCCCTTTATTTTCTAGGTGGAGTTATTTGAGACAGGACGCAGCTCACACCATTCAGATAGTCGCATTTTGCTTCAATTTATTCGTTGTGATGTCACGTTTTTGAACGCGCGAGAAAGTCCCACCTATATACGTGCACCTCAAACGCTAAGCGGCGTCTGCGTCTACATGAAACGTTGATGGTGCGCCCCGTCCGTCGCTTTCCATTGTGTATAGTGACTTTAATATGGTCTAGTGGCACCACCGGCTGGGCTCCAGCGTCAGCTTTTATGCGAATGCCGCCAGGTGGCACTGCTGCTACTTTTCAACAAAGGGAGTGTAGAACTTTGCTACTCGTCGAAACAACAACAACAACAAAACAACAACAACAACAACAACAAACACAACAACAACAACGACGACGACGACGACGACGACGACGACGACGACGACGACGACAACAACAACAACAACAACAACAACAACAACAACAACAACAACAACAACAACAAACTGTGCATGCAATTCGGGCCTAACAGGCGATTGTTTTTATTCAAGTACTGAAGCTTGCTGGTAGAAGAATAATTCGGTATTTAGTTGAACGCCGATTCACTTGAATTAGTGATACTCGCGAAGAACAACACATTCATTCAATTTCTTTCTTGGGATGTAATACTGAGTGCCTTGGACTTATGCCACGCGGATTTCCCGCGTTTTTGACAATGGCATCATAATGCATATCTGTAGCAGATATGGGCCCCCCAAGCGCCACTTCGAGCGCGGATCCTTCGCATACACTACGCTGTCAAACCGCCACCGAAGATGCGCATGCTTTCTAGAACATGACAAAACCACAGGACACGTAATGTACACTAAGAGGCAAGGGAGACAGAGAAAGGAGGAGGAGTCGGCAAGACACGGCGCCATGGCACACAACCTATGCGAACGGTGCCAAAGGCCAGTCGCGTGATATGTATGTATAAATGGCGGTGTCTTCAACGCAGAAGCCAATCGAAACGGGCTTCAAGAAAGTCAAGGCACTCTTGAAGAAATTGAAGCTCACATTTTTAGCATTTACATTCTAAAATAGGTCATCTGGACAACCGGACAGAGGCAGTGTTCCATGACACACTTTTGACTCCTTTATTCTTGAAGTACTGTCGCTGAAATGAAGAACGCAACAGTCAGATGCATGAGTAGCATACTTACACAAACCAAGAAAGTATGGCAATGTTAAGTCGACTAAAAAAACTTATATTGCGTTTTTTTTTGGTGCAGGCTCTCTTCCAGCGACAAGAAAACCACCACTAGTGTCACTTCTCGACGACCAGATCAGAAGCACATGGTCTCTTCGTATTCCGCGCGAGGCAGAGTGCAGACCACTTCCATTTCGTTGCGTAGTGGACCTCTGAAATCATTGCTGTCAAAGAAGCTGAACTCAACCGTGTCGAACAACAGGACGAGTGTGCCGTCGCTGTCATTTCCTATAACGCGCCTGTTTCGAGTGCCACCAGACCAGTCGCGACCGGACGCCTTTTCTACGGGACCTACGAGCAAGACTACGGCGATGAGGACGTCGAGCTTGACGCCTCCAGTACCCTTAGCAAAGTCGTCCCAGATGCTGGACAATGCGGCCACACGTTCTATGGCGCAGCCGCTGCTGGCGAAGATGTCGAGAGCGCGGCTCAAGAACAAGATTTTCTCGTCAAGCACCGACAGTTTCGTTGTGGACAACATTGTCATGCGTTTTTTCGGAGACTACACGCCCGCCTCGCCGTCGAAGTCGTCGAGGTTGCCTCAGAAGACGTCCCTGCCGTTTACGGTTGCCGACACGGAGCAGGCCGAGGTGCTTACGTTCCGAAATAGAAACATATGTCCAGAGGGCGATGGCTCTTCGCTTCTTATCGAATGGGGAACGTCGAACGGAATCGACGAGGTAGTTTAGCAGGGACTACTGGGGGCAAGTCCTATGGCACAAAAGAGGGTGCAGAAGACGATGATCTGTCGGGAAAAATGCTGTTCTCCTCCTTCCGCCAGAGCAAGAACGTCACATTCTTGGACGACGCATCGTCAGTGTCTGGGGCCGTCAACTCTCAACTGGACGAAGGGAAGACGGCCGGACAGTTAACGGCCAAGCGTAGCCCGATCGTCGCGGAGCAAGACCACAGTATGAAGATAAGCTCGTTAAAAGCGGAGACGCGTGGTTTGTGGCTGAACGAGTTGGCTCCCGACAACGCAGCGGATAGGCTTTCCAGTGGACGCCAGCGGTGTCGGAAGTCTGAGCCTGCTTGCAGTAAACAAGCTCAGACCATCACGGCACTCGATAACGACGAGAATGACAACAGGTATATTTCTTTATACACAGTAAATCTGTACAAAGTACGAATTCAAGCACGAGGAAACTTAGCGTTGTTTGTTCGAAGACCTTTGGCTTTTGTAGATTTTGAAGCACTCTCTAGAGTCGACCACTATGAACTTAATACTGAGCTTTTAAGACTGAGCTTTTAGTAAGAAGAGAGATTGGAACGCTGTCACAAAGTTTTGCCACGCAGCCACATTTGCGAGATAATCTCACCCTACCGGTTCAGAACAAAAAGTGCGTAGAGGAATAGGTGTTGTAATTTTATTTGTTTATTAATTTCATCATACTGTGGGCTGAGTCTCGGTGATGTTGGCTGAGTTTGCCTTCCTTAAGCAGGAGAGGCATACATATATATCAAAGCTAACATGAACAAGCGTATAAAAATTTAAACACTCATAGAAAAGGCTTACTAACTCTTGCAAACACGAGCAGCATCACATTGAAGCAATCATAGGTAAGATTTTAGTAGAACAGATATAAAATGGAATAAAAGATTAGTATTAGTCACCAAAAGCATACTGGTATCACATATTGATAAACACATTTCTAGACAATGACGAACAGGGGGTGTTTGATTGAGGAACTTAGGTAGATCATTTCAATCTGATATTGATCACGAAAATGAAAAAAAAAAACTATTACGGGAAAACAACTGTAAGAGCAAATATGGGCTTCACAGCATAGGCTGATGTGGGACGCTTTCACAGCTGATTTCAGTAGCCAATGCGTTACCTGCTTGAAAGCAATGACGGAAAAATTGGTTTTGCTATCATAGCGTCGCTGTGCCCAGCATGCGCGCGCGTCAGCGCTACTTTGGAGTATATTGGGCCCTTAATGATGTGCTCGTGGCCGTTTCGCTAGCTCTACATATACAAAATTTGGTGTTACGTGACGTAAAAGGATGACGAATTATATGACAGGTGCAATGCAGGATAATCCTGACACACGTGTCATGTAAGAACATGACAACATACCACGCTCATAGCATGCTCACAGCCGTTTCTCTAGCTCCACATGTACTAAATTTGGTATCACCTGACGTGAATAGATGACGAAGGGAAACGACACATCCAAACATGATAATTATGACACGGAAGTCATTTCGACATCGTTTACCTCCACATCATGACGTTCTGCTGATTTTAAAGTGACATATCAACATTTCTCATTCGTGCTTCGCATATAATCGATTCTCACTTTACGTGGGATCTGCCATTTTTTTTCTTCACTTGCATTTCCCATCTTCCCCCGAACTTGTTCCTTATTTTGATTCACATAGCAATGTGTGTAATTGAGCTAATTGGTAGCTCACAATTTCATCTTAGCTCAAAGTTTTTCACTACAAGGGATGTAGTGAAAAACTTTAGCGTGGCACATTTGTAGCGTGGCACATTGCTGGCACCATTCGTATGGTTTTTCATTATTTAGGATCTTGTGCAAAAAAAAACGATTAGTTTTCGAGTTCTCCGAACTGATGGCATTGCATTTTGCAGTTCTAGGGGCACCGTACGGTCTAATTTTGGGATATACTTCAATATCTGCTTGGACCCAGGACTAGCCATTGGCTGCGGGTCCAAGCAGTCTTATGATTCTTTGTATTGTGTGATTCAACAAATATAAAATATCTTAGTTTGTAGTCTTCCGAGCTTACACATGCTCTAGTCTGATAGGGCCAAAGTGTGCTAAGCGATTAAGGGCATGTCTCGCTCACAAATTCGCTGCCTCGCTTATTCGCGCTGCAGGGTAGAGCACCGTCGTGGCCAGTTGTCGCGGGGTGAGCGTAACCGCCTTGGCCTGGGCACCCCCTTCGTGGGACCAGAAAAGGGCTCCCTGGCCGAGTCGGAATCCATCCCGCTCTCGTTCCTGTCGTCGTATTCGCCCAGCTTCGAAGTGCTGCCCAAACTTGACATCAGCGGTGGCCTGTTCGCGGAAGCCCTGCTTCAGAGTTCGGGAGACAACGAAGCTACCACTGACACCGTTTCGCAGGAACATCTTGATTCCAGCCTCGTGTCAGATTTCATGGCGTCCATCCTGTACGGAGATTTCTCGACCGATGGCGCCACCTTAGCGCCCAGTGGGGTCACGGAACCATGCGACGAAGAGGACGTGAAGGACGTCCCAGCCGGTGCTGCCAATGAGGAGATGGAGGCAACGTGTGTTGTCGCTGTGCAGCCTGTTTCATCTTTCGAACAAGAAGTGGTCGAATCACCGACACTATTATCATCTTCCGTTGAGGAGCAGGTTCTGTCGGCTGCTGTGAAAGAGGCACCCAGAGGTCTGTAAGCGACAGCGTAGCACGAGAAATTTTCCAGGCTAGGAAGCCACTGGGCTGGCGGTGGTAGCTAGTAATCTATACCTAGTCAGAGTCTAAACAGCTCAAACACTACGTGGGTGCAGAATGTTGAAAGCCACGTTATGGCCAGTGTTATTCAGCCTCTCATATTTACTTGCGCATTCCTCTATACGCCTCGTTGGTGTCGCCTGGTAGTCTCATGTGGAGCTAAATATAATTTAGGCTAATCTGAAAAGCGTTTCGACTTAACGGACAAAAGTGACAACTACAGCGCATTGAACATAGTTGAACTGCGATTAAGTGAGTTGATACTATGCTTACTCTAGACACCTTGTTCGAACACGCATCCAGCGTTCAAAACTTGGAAAGTGTTTGAGCTTAGCCCGCAATAGTAGAACGCGATAGAGTAATTTGGCCCCATTCTTATTGTCATCTTAATCAATTCCTGGTGAACATGTCAACCATCATTCAAGGGAAGGAACGTCGACGAGCGTAAAATTCTCATTTCATACAAATCTAGAATACATACTGAAAGTACAATAGCACATGGTCCTAGGGCATAATGCCTTTTCGTAGAGGCGAAATACGTGCTGCGCGTTGAAAGCTAACAAGCGCATCTGCGCAGTTGCACACTTCGTTGATTGCGCTGCTCGTAATGATAATTAATTATGCCTAAGCGCTTTCAAATTGGTTGCCCTTTAATCCAACCACACGTTAAGCAATTCGTATGTTTTGAGGCCTGGGGTGATTGTGCACTACTCCCTCGTAATATTATAGGGTTTAAGAATACTCTTCACTATGCAGGACAGTCGTACTGGGTTTGTTTTTCCCGGTTAAATACCAAGACCGAGCATGGGTCTCTAGAACACAAGCGTGCCTCGCAGAAAATGTGGGTTTGGCTACCACGCGAAACAGATTTTATCAATTCTTTATTTCTAATTATCACGAAGTTTCACTCATGAACAAAGCTTAATTTTTTATTGCTAGCGAAGACGCCAAAACTACGACTTCTGAGAAACGAGCTCTATCACGCTTTGGTGTTCAAACTTTTATCGGGCACAATAGAACGTGGCATGCTACAAATACTGTATTTGCGTGTCCATGCTTAAGAAGCGTAAAAAAGAAACGGGGACAAAGCAGATAATACACACAGATAGGCGCTTTATTCAGAAGCAATTACCCTTCAGTTGACAAACTCTGATTTATATGTGGAGTTTAACGTCCAAAACCGTCATATGATTATGAGACATGCTGTAGTGGAGGGCTCCGGAAATTGCAACCACCTGGGGTTCTTTAACGTGCACCCAAATCTGAGCACAGGAGCCTACAATATTTCCGCCTCCATCGGAAATTCAGCCGCTGCAGCCAGGATTCGAACCCGCGACCTGCGGGTCAGCAGCCGAGTGCCTTAGCCACTAGACCACCACGGCGGGGCACAGTTGATAAACTCCGTGCGTCTTTGTGATTGTATTTTCACGTGTTTTCGCGGTGTGCGGGGGTGTGGTGCCAGAAGTCTTTTGCTCAGTTTTGTTTGGATAAAAAGTCTTGAGGCCTGGCTTACAAGCAAAAAGCGGGAAAGCCAGCTGGCTTTGCTGGACCACGACCAGCGAAACGCAAGGGCCGGTGGATCCTTGGACTGAAGACCCCGCACCCTTGCCCAGAAACCTTTTAGGAATTAAAAGGAAGTTGAGCCAAAATCAGTTGCTGGAAAGCACCTGTCCTGTGCGTATTCTTTGCTTCGTCCCGGAGTTTTTTTCCTCGAACTTTTTAAACATGAAAGGACTCCAACTATAGGCCAAATTGCTGTGTCGCTGCTACTCACTGGCTTCGTGTCTCGCCAACCTCGTAGACGAAGTACCGAAGGAAGCTGCGGAAACGGAGGTGTCTGCCGCTGCAAGCAGCGACACTCATCTCGAAGCGGTCGCAACGGAGCCCCCGGCAGGGTTCCTCAAGGACTACCGCAAGTCAAGGCAATCAGATGAGTGCACGTCATCCTCCACTGATATCGAACGCCTCGCCGAGTTTCTCAACAGGTTAAAGGTGAGACCACCGCTGCCTCTTCCGGAAATGAGATTTGTGCCCTTTGGCCTGTACTCTGTCGATTTCAAGAATATACTTGATTATGAAACAGTCTTCTAACATTTCACTCGTGTACTTTTTTTATTGCACTGTACTTGGGTGTCTTTATTTTAGATTGCGCCTGTGCAGCTTGCGTCACTACCAGTAAGCTACTCGAAGGAAGTCATGCGTTTTTTTTTTTCGAAACACTGTCCTTTGGCATAATAAGCATACATAAAAGCAACAGAGGCTCATCACACGTAAACAAACACGTTACACTCGTACCTAAACTTTAGCAGTAATCCGTATGAGTGATTGAAGTGACTTGTAGTGTGTCTTTGTGCAGATAACACAGCTTGGCAACGAGCACCACCGACGCGAGCGGACCCTGCACCGGGACTACGGCTTCGTGACGCCTTTCAAACACGGGCTCGCCGCGGGTCCATGGGGGCATGAAAGCAGCCGTCACCTCAGTCACAGCGCTTCCCACCGTGGCAACGGGAGCCGGGCTCGGGGGGACTAGATCAGCCGTAGAGACGGCAGCGGCTCTTGCCGAGTTCAGAGCATGGCCGCCACCGAGCCTGCCGTCCGCACTGATTGCTGAGCCAGCGCTTAAGGCAACGTCCACGCTGACGCCTCTCAGGGAATCCAAAGAATACTCCACTGAGGTGAGCACCTGACTTAGCATGCGCGAAACGGACGGAGGTTCACCGTGTCTGCTGACTGAAGTTTACCGTGATGCCACAGCACCGTGATCCGTGTTCGTATTTTGAATGCCGAATAATAGAGTACACGTTGACAACACGCACTTAAGAAATTGGCCACCCATGGGAGAACAAACCAAAAATAAAATGAGTGTTTGGAGTGTGGCGATATTGGTAAATGTTGGAGTTTTTGGTCGCAAAGCAAGGCCTGATTAAGAGAAACGGCGTAGCATATAGGGTCCGGAAATTTCAACCACATGGTGCTCTTTGGCGCGCACCCAATTCACTAGCGTTCTTCCTTTATTGAAATGCGGCTGTTATCGCCGAGATTAAATCCCGTGATCAGCAGTTGAGCCCCATAATGACTAGGACTCAATGCGTGCATATATTATGTGTGCCGATTTCCTCTGGTAGGTCCTTTGTGCGAGTTATCTGCTGCGTGTATTCTATGAAGACCACCACCAGCAGCCAGTACATTAAGAGAGATACGAGGAGGTTTGAGAGGAGCAATTGTAGTACACAGAAACGGTAATAAAGCGACAACAAGGAAGAACAAACCGTCTTGAAATTTTTGCGCAAGCACACAGGGACATAGAAAGGAAGACAAGCGGGCACAGTCTAACAACTGGTTTATTTCTCGAAAAAAAAAAACATTCACTTTATACCCGGTAGCTTTACTGGAGAAATAAATTTTACTGATGTCTGTTAATCAATGAAGCTGTTATCGTTATCTGTGATAGGTGCGCTGTGCATTTTTTTTGACCAGAGAGCGCAGATCCGAGGGGTATAAAGTGAAAGTTTTTTCGAGGGATAAACCAGTTGTTAGATTGCGCCCATTTCTCTTCCTTTGTATGTCCCTGTGTGCTTGGCAAAAAATTTCAAGATTGATATGTTCCAACTAGGCCGAATTGCAGTTTTGCTTAAGAACAAACCGGTTCTTCCTTGTCCTTGTTTATCTTGTCACACTTTCAATTTTTTTCAATAAACATGACTCACAATTCCCCACACTTTCAAAGAGAGCCATTTTCTCTCCGCAGTGTTCGCCCAGCGGTGAAGGCTACGCGTGTCGGTCGAGTGACTTCGAAACACCCGCGGAGATTCAGTCCGAGAGCAGCCACGATGACAAAGCCGAGTTCGAAGACAGGCTGTTGTCCTCGACGATGGCCACCGTGGCAGCAGAGCAATTGGTCCAACGTCATCGTCCGTCGCTGGCGCAGCTGCACAAGGAGCGAACCGCTTCACGTCGTCTTGTGGCTCCGGCGGTGCCTTCCGTGTGTCGTCCCGTTCCACTGAAGAGGTCCATTCGCTTCAGGAGGACCACCGCGAGTCAGCTGCAGGTGAGTTGTACATGCTGCAGACGAAGAGCCGTCGAGAAACTAAATCGCCCGAAAATGTATTCCGCAAACGGGACAGCGTCTAAGAGAAGAGACAACGACAGACAGAGCGCAGTGCGTGTCGTCGTCGCCTCGGTCGTCGTCCTGTTTTCGCAATTCAACACTTCTGACCTTAAACCGACTTCGACGACTGTCAACCATCATGATAATACTGCGTGTCGAAAAAAAAATACTGCGGCAAAACCATTGTAGCCAGTTGCCCCTTGAATAAATAGATCGTGGCTTCTTATTTGACTGAACTTCGCTGTCACTTTTCGCGATTTTGATTTTCAGCTAATAGTTATTGTTGGGCTCCTTACAAGAAGTAATATCGCGTCTGTCGAAGACTTTGAGTAAGCGCCGACAACAAACACACGTTGGAGGAGGAACTATGCACGTTTGTCGAGTAACGTTTTTTACGCATTGATTGATTGATTGATATGTGGGGTTTAACGTACCAAAACAACCATGTGGTTATGGAAGACACCGTAGTAGAGGGCTGCGGAAATTTCGAGCACCTGGGGTTCTTTAACGTGCAACCAAATCTGAGCACACGGGCCTGCAGCATTTCCACCTCCATCGAAAATGCAGCCGCCGCAGCCGGGATTCGATCCCGAGACCTGCTTGTCAGCAGCCGAGTACCTTTGTGACTTGACCAACGCGGCGGAGCTTTTACGCACTGGCAAATGTGCAATGAACTTAGTGTACATTACACGAGGGACTTTGTTAAAAAGTTAACGTGAGCTCTCGCTGTGCAAGGTAATGATGATTATTCTGTTACCATAATTTTGTATTTGAGTAAATTTTTGGTCGATGAAAATATTGCAGACATTAGGATGGAAGGTAGTCGTAACGTATGGAGTTTTACATTGCTGTGCGTGTGTCCTTCTTCTTTCATCAAGTATCCCACGCCGTGCAAAAAAAAAAAATGATTCCATACGTTATGGATTGAAAATGTTGTCAACAAAGAAAAAAAATTATTCAACAGCGGTTCTTGCGAGCTCCTTCGCAAATGTCACACTTGTTTTTTGGGGGGATATATTTAGGGATAATATTTGGTTGGTTATCTGGATGACATCTTGCCAATATGGACAAAACCCATTTCATGATGGCTGTCAGTGTGATTAGCGCATTGTTCACAAATAGCGTTTTGTTCTCAAAAAGCCATACTTGAGCAATGATGCCAAAGTTTGCCCAAAGGTGCACGTTCAGGGTGACCACAATGCGGTGCAAGTAAATTCTTTCATTGAGATTATCCATTCCAAAAGGAACACTCCGGATGAACTTTTAGCAAAGAGGCAGTACAAAAAAAGCTTCGCTTCAGAAGGACATTAAGGGAAAAAAATGGCAGATCCCACGTACGGTGGGACTCGATTAAATGCGTTGCACAAATGAGAAAGGTTGCTATGCTACTTTAAAATCAGCACAACATTACTAGGTGGAGGTAAATGATGACGTACATGACTTGCATGTCATGATTATCATGTTTGGATGAGTCGTTTGCCTTCGTCATCTATTCTCATCACGTGATATTAAATTTAGTGTATGTGGAGCACGCTATGAGCGGGGTATGTTGTAGTGTTCTTACATGACACGCGTGGCAGGATGATCATGTTTGCACGAGTCATATATTTTTGTCATCCATTGACGCCACCTGACACCAAACTTGGTATATGTGGAGCTAGCAAAACGGCCACGAGTGCATCTTGAAGGGCCCAATGTACTCCAATATAGCGTGGACGCGCGCGCACGCTGGGCACAGCGAAGCTACGTTAGCAAAACGCGAGCACTCTATAGTCTGACGCCATCTGGCGTCCATCGGCGTGGCCCGACGGCAACCGGTGCGAAATGCGACATACTGCACTTCGTGGCGATGCGTTACCCTGACAACACTGCGTCTCCTTCTTTTTGTGACGGAGGGACGCCGGACGCGCTGAATCGCGCATGTGTCAAAACGACGCAGTGTGGCACGTGTCTGCGAGTATATGGCAGGACTGTCACCTGGCGCCGCAACGCCGGCGTGACGCGTCGAATTGAACGCCGGTGAGCACGCGCACCGCGTCATAGGTGAAGCACCGCGTCATAGGCTCGTAAAGGTGAAGTCGCTTTTCACTTTAATGTCAATAAAACAGACATTACTTAGAAAAACATATGCGAGTCTTGGAGAGTCATTGCATCACATGGTCATTCTCGCACCTCAGAGGCATATCGTTTTTCCTGCAGGTCTTCGCTGAAGTGTTTCACGGCGTGCGATTGTTGCCGCCGACACCCCTGACGCGTATGACGCCTGTGCTCGGAGAAGGCGAGGCGCACGGGGAAGCTTCACCGGGAAAAGCGGTACTTCTCTCACCAGTCGGTGTCGAGTGCAACGTCGAGCTGGAAGGAAAAGATCCTTCCGAGCTGAAAGCGAGGACATATGGCGACGCTAAGAACGACGGTACAGAACCCCGTCCAGACAATGAAGTGAGTGAGTGGGAGCCATTTTGGTGAGCCTGTCTTTTTCCGAGGGATGACTCGGTGACGCATGGCAAAAGAAGTTTACAGGCGATCTAGTACAGTATGTCATATACGTGTCACCATTGTTGATGTGATGACACTTGTTAGACCTATCAGGATAATTTCTTTTGTGTGCCAGCCACGCTTGATTATTAAGGCAAGAGCCCTAAATGAGCCATCAACCGTAACAAGTGACGTCACCGTACGACGTCACAAGGTGTCGAAATGCTGACATCGTGATGTCGCCATGACGTCACATTATGGCGTCTATGACTTCACATGTCAGCTGAGTGAGTGCTGTTGTTTGTGGACATGTAGCAGTGTCTTTGCCGTAATTACCGCGTTGAGATGGCTATACAACAAATAGATACGTTTGTGAAGCTTGTCAACAAAAAGCTGAAGTCTTTATCGGTTAATTTACATAGCTGCAGCGATTGTAGTACGTCACTAGTGCTGCTGTTCGTAGGACTTCCTTCTTTCTAGCTGAGGCTTGCAGTCAGGCAGTTGCATTTTGTTAGGCTTCGTTGAGGTGGCAGTGCACCTAGGTGCTGCTGGCATCTTTGTGAAAACTTATCTTTTCATGGTAGAGAATTTTGTGTTCATGACATTTCTTACAAATTGTTCTCGCGGAAATGGGTGGTTATACGTTTTATGCACTTTATATCGATGGTGTCCAGCTTGCCCTGCCGCCATGTTACATCTATCATAAAATGGTCATTTCAGCGTCGAAACTCATCCGACCCAGCACGGTGTTCTTGGCCACACCTGGCTTGGGGACTTAGCAGCATCACTCATGCATCCCTACTATATTCTAATCTAAATATCGTATTCGACTCAAGCTTGTATAGAGTGCTCGTATTCAGGGGTGCATCACAAAATTTGAGTTATACTGGTATGCGTGCGCTAACGGCAAACTAAACTATCGGAAATGTAACTTCATATGAGGAGTAAATCACACTTAACACCCTGAGATCATTGTGGGTTGCATAAACCACAGACCGAAGACGGCACAAACCATTTTGTAATCTTTCCTGGAGAGGTCATCACGCATGGATGCGACGAAGGCAGTGCTCAAATGTTCGACCCGCACCGGTGTTTATAGGCCAATGCCGATATCGTGACAGGGAGGTGTGTGACTGTTTACATGCGTACTCCACCTCCCTCGCTTTACCACAACCTCCTTGCTTTTCCACTCTCTCGTGCTCCTTGCTTCCTTAACACATTGGACACAGAGATGTTAAACATGTTCAGTAAGCACGGTTGTTTCAACTGTTGTGCTGCTCTCTTATCGCAGATTGCAGTCGCGCTGGATGCCGTCACAAATAGCAAAGACACGTTGGAGAAACCCATGCAGGCCACACAGCCCCGCGTGCGAGCGGCCAACATCCGCTCCGAGCCGCTGAGAAAACGGAGCCCGTTCGCGATGCGCAAGCACTTCTCGGAGCCGCTTCACAAGAGAGTCTCCCCGGCTACCTCCCACAAGATCAGCAATCGAGGCGATGACTGGAGCTTTTACTCGCCCTTCAGGTCGAGTGAGTTAGACTCGGTCAACACGGTCTCCTCGTCGGTGATTGTAAGTGGTGGTGTGGCCACGGAGGAGGGCACCTACAACACCGACGCTCTTATGCCGATTTCCATACCGACGCTAACCGTCACCAGTCGACAGGGCGAAAGGACCACGGTGCAATGACCCGACGTTGTCCTCTAGTCTCTGCCAGTCACACAGCCGCCACCATATTCCCGCTTACGCATCTACTGTCCCAGCAGAGAGTTCTCTCGGATGCCGCAGGCACCACCGTTGAGACAGACGTTCACCACCGGTGGTATCGACCGACATTTCTTCACAGCATGTGAATCGCCTGCAAAACAGAGCAAGT
>NW_023607173.1:0-37920 GCF_013339725.1 Rhipicephalus microplus
TACGATATCGTGACGAACCGTAAGCGGTTCCCCACATTTCTCACAGCTGGTTGTTGCCACCAGACGTTAAATGCATGTGCGCTGTGTCTGCGTCCTACCTGTCGCCTGGTAAGCGTGACTTGTTTGTAGCTGGATCTGTACTGTTGGCCGATTTCGAAGTAATGTTTGATTACATGTAATTTCTTTTGTGTTTGTCTTTCCTATAGGCACTGCAGCACCTTTGAGCTGCCGTCATAAAAAAATGTTCACATCAAGTGCACGGACAGCTACAAATGTCTTAGAAGCCGCGTTATCTTGAGCGGGTGCAGCTAGCAGATCCGCCAACAAATTTCTCTTGATCTCACGGGGTGATTGCACCCGCTAACTACAAATGTCGTTTGAGAGCATACGTAGTGCATGCCAGAGAGTAAAGCGGGCAGAACAGGATTATTATGCTTTTTCAGAGTTCTCAGAGTTGCTACTACGCTCAGCAAACCTGGGTGTATTACCGCGCGTTGTAGTTGTATTTCCTTAATATGCTCTACGACCATAGATATCGCATGCGCTTCTGCGCTGAAGATGCTTGTTTGCGGTGCATAATGGCAAAATAGAAAAATGGCCAACAGCTGCGCAGGACGCAACAGTGTGAGACTTTGAAGCACCTGTGAAAAACTCTGGGCAAGTGTATTTGTGTTCGAGTTCAATGAAGTGCGTGTGGTGTGTGCACTAGGTGATTGTTTAGTACCAACAACGAAAGATAGATCACAGTCTCTAACCTGCCAATGCCATGGGGCAGATATACTGCGGAACCCATCAAGCGGTGCTATACAAATGGTACCAATTTTCCTTGGACGGCTTCTCCCACGAGTGAGACTGTCTCAGCGAAGGACGGTTGTTGAACAAGGCATAATTCGAAAAATCATTATTCGTGCAATGAGTTTGGTTATTCCTTGTCTGCCTTCACCTTTAGACAGTACATGAAAGACATGTAAGATATCTGCAGGGGGAGCAAATTTTTTTTATTTTGCGTACAGTCTTCATACAGGAGTTCGCAAAGCAGCTGTACAAAGGTGAATGCCTAGATTTTGGACATGGTCGTGTACCTTTAAAGCTGATGGTTTCGCAACTGATACGGTATAGCACCGTAATCAAGGTGCGTGCTTACGAAGCTTTGATACAAATTCTTCCGGCATTTCATTTCACTACCCCACGTAGTATGAGTCAAGTAGACTATTAGTGTCGAGGAAGTGCATAAGTTGTGCAAAAGACCTTGCAAAGTCTAGTTAACGTTATTGGCCTGCAGCTGGAAACTGATGATTAGTCGCATGTTTTGGAATTGGTATAACCATGGCTTCCTTCTATTCTGAGGGTTGCTCGCTTGAAAGGCATATCACGATATACATAAAAAGGAGGCTTTTTTGAATTCAGTAGGGAGTTGTTTTCACATTTCTCATGCCCCATGGTCCATGACTGGGGTATATTCATTGCAGCTGGTAAGTGACGCTTGCTGATCTGCCAAACAGAAAGATGTTTTGTATGCCTCGTGTGTTGTCGATTTGCGCTCTAACCTCTGTTCTTCGCTGTAGCTTTTTTATTGACAGAACACTTCGCTTATGTGTGATAAACTCAAGACCTGTTTGAAGTGCATCCCGGAGTGTTCGCTAGGTCGTCAAAGCTTGCCCTTTGTGTGTTCACCAGAGTACGTGAGTACGCTTGTTTCCATTCTTCCCTTTTTACCCTGTTTTAGACTTTACTGTTTTGTACAAATAAGGTAATGTCCAATACAAATTTATGCGTACTTTCTTTTCTCGCCACTCGGCTTGTTCTCCTTCCTTGCGATTTAATTTTGTTACAGTTCATAAGATTCTGGGCTGTCAATGAGTCTCAAAGCAACTTGCATGCCTCATTCTGTTTTTGCGCGCATTGGGGCATTCACCAATTCACCTTGGAACTCATTGGTTGCCTCACAGTGCACATGTCTGTGGAATTCGTTTAGTAGCAGCATCAATCAAAAAGCTGTAAAGTATCCCACAGTAGCGTCAACACTTATATTCCTCATCTCAGCCCAAGTTATAAGAATTATTTTTTCGAACTTTTTCCAATTGACCTTGTCAGTGAACCACCTAAAAACCCATGGTGAACATGCATTTGCTATTTATGTTTGGTTACCTAGAGGAAAGTTGTTACTTCCGTATGAACAATCTATTTAAGTATAGCTAGGATTGATGGCGATGTTATGCTGATGTGGAATATTTAGTACGTAGTGTTAGCGATGTGGTATTATGTTGGCTCTTTCGATTCGGGAGGCGCGCGCCGGAAGAGAAAAAAACTGTTCAATCAGGCGATCTTGCGAATTGCAGCGAGAGTCACCCCAGAGGCTACTATAATGATTGATATCCCCTAGGCAAGATAGGGGCTGTATGGGGTGCAAGGTCTCGGCCACCAGGGGGCCCGGGTTGGTTGAGCGATTTCACAACAGCTCAGCATTCGGACCTCAAATCTCCGTCAAAACTGTGAGTAATAATCTAAATTTCCTCGCATGGTTTTATGAGGCTTCGGAGCACTTCGAGGAGCACGGTTTAGCCACCCAAATCAGTTACAACTTGAGAAATTAACGACTCATACTTCGGGTAGGCCTAACAACAGCAGCCATTGGCTCCACTTCAATCAAATCAGGAATTCCGCAAGAAAAGCTACTACGCACCTGAAAAACAAAACCTCGATTCTTCTTGGAACGTTCCGGAGCCTCGCCGCTACCATCTTATCTTGAATCTGCGGGAAAAATGGTTTTCTTCACCGAAATTCAGCTGTGAGTAACACGTGTACCCCCCTATGGGGGCTGCCGTGTTGACAGGGACTTTAGCACCTGCCCCCTCGAGCTCAAAGATTGAATGAAAAGGCAAAAGATCACAACAAATATTGGTAACATTATTAAATCACGCAGAAGGAGGATTTCGGGCTCTGAGCTCAATCTTACCAGTTTCTGACCGGCGAAAACAAACCCACATGCAATTTTTCCCACCTTATGACCATCTTGTGTGGACCAAGCCACTTGGAGGACAACAAGTCATATCTCGGCTTTTACACACCCCAGGACGACAAATCAGGTCTAAATTGAGTCGTTAAAATTCGGAGATAGCCGTAGAAAAAACCGCGAGCGCCCAATTCAACTGAGAGCCTCAAAAAAGACATACTCAGAAGACACACTCAGTGTTGCCGGACTGCTGTCACTGCTCGAGCTGGGTTTGGCGAAACAGCTTCCACAGCGAATTAAGCCCACCGGAACTGCTCCTCCACCTATTGGCCAATAAGCACAGATTATTCCAACTGCGGGAGCGGGAGTGGCCGCTTCAGCAGCACGGGTAAGTGAGCTCTGCACATATCTACCTATAACATATCTACCTATAACTTTAGCAATTTTGGTCCTAAGAGGTCAGAGTGGTGTATATTTGTTCGTGAAGATACAAGGAGTTCAGCCGCTACGAATGGTGCTATTACAAACGAAAAATTCAAATTTTAGGAACGGAAAACAGTGTGAATCTGTGAAAACAACAGTCGGACCACGTGCCCGGTAAGTCGGACCACGTGCCCGGAAAAAAAAATCGCGTGTTGATGGAACTACGATAAGAGGCCTGAGGTGCGGCCTCACCGGTAACCACCGCCGGGAAAGCACTCCCTCACCAGAGAAGGATTGGCCACCCTGGTGCAGTATCTGGCCACTACCTCTCACATAGATACGCCAAATAACTCAAGGCCCTCAGTCCTCAGCAGCTGCGAAGCAACTGACTACGGCGGCGGTCAGATCTTCAACGCAGCACAGGGTGCTAAGAATCTCTGGACTACAGGCCGCCATTGGAACCTGAACTTGGCAACGTTTAACGCTAGAACCTTATCTAGTGAGGGAAGTCTAGCTGTACTATTCGAAGAGCTAGAGGGTGTTAAATGGCATATAATAGGCTCAGTGAGGTTAGAAGGACAGATGAGGCCTATACGGTGCTACAGAATGGGCACGTCTTTTGCTATCGGGGCTTGGCAGACAGAAGAGAACTGGGAGTGGGGTTCCTAATTCACGGAAACATAGCTGGCAACATAAAGGAATATTATAGCAATTATTAAAGGGTGGTAGGAATTGTAATTAAACTGAATAAAAGATACAAGATGAAGGTAATACAGGCTTACGCGCCTACATCCAGCCATGATGACGCTTCAGTTGAAAGCTTCTATGAAGACGTGGAATCGGCAATGGGTAAGGTAAAAACACAATATACTATAGTGATGGGCGACTTTAATGAAAAGGTAGAGAAGAAGCAGGCTGGAGACCAGGCAGTAGGAGATTATGGCATCGGCACTAGAAACGCCAGAGGAGAGCTACTAGTAGAATTCGCAGAACGCAATAATTTGCGGATTTTGAATACCTTCTACCGAAAACGAAAAAATCGCAAGTGGACATGGAGGAGTCCTAATGGTGAAATAAGAACGAAATAGACTTTATAATGACCGCACACCCAGGAATCGTGCAGGATGTGGAAGTGGTTGGCAAGGTACGATGCAGTGACCATAGAATGGTATGGTCTCGAGTTCGCCTAGACTTGAAGAAGGAATGACAGAAACTGATACGCAAGAAGCCAATCAATGAGCTAGCACTGAGAGGAATTCAGAGTGTCGCTGCAGAACAGGTACTCGGCTCTTAATGAGGAAACCAACCTTAGCGTAGATACAATGAATGATAATCTGACGAGTATCATGACGGAGTGTGCAGTGGAAGTTGGAGGCAGGGTAGTTAGACAGGACACTGGCAAGCTTTCCCAGGAAACGAAGAACCTAATTAAGAAGCATCAAACGATGAAAGTTTCAAGTACAACAGACGAAATGGAACTGGCAGAGCTTTTTAAGGTGATTAATAGACGTAAGTACGCGATGTAAGAAGGTATAACATGGAGAATTGAACACGCTCTGAAAAACGGAGGAAGCTTCAAAGCAGGGAAGAGGAAACTTGGGATAGGCAAAAGTAGGATGTATGCACTAAGGGACAAAGAAGGAAAATAACTATCATAGGGATAGGATAGTTAAAATAGCGGAGGAGTTTTAGAGAGATCTGTACAGCAGTCGAGACAACGACGACCTTAATACTATAACAACTAGCAGTAATCCAGACGACACCCCACCAGTAATGATAGAAGAAGTTAGAAAAGCTTTGGAGAGCATGCAAAGAGGCAAAGCTGCTGGTGAGAATCAGGTAACATCAGATCTGCTGAAAGATGGAGGACAGATTGTGTTGGAAAAACTAGCCACCCTGTTTACGAGGTGTCTCCTGACGGGAAGGGTACCAGAGTCTTGGAAGAACTCTAACATCATCTTAATACATAAGAAAGGAGATGACAAGGACTTGAAGAATTACAGGCCGATCAGCTTGCTCTCTGTAGTGTACAAGCTATTTACAAAGGTAATTAATTGCTAACAGAGTAAAGAAAACATTAGAATTCAATCAACCAAAGGACCAAGCAGAATTTCGAACAGGCTACTCAACAATTGACCACATTCATACTATCAATCAGGTAATAGAGAAATGCTCAGAGTATAACCAACCACTATACATAGCTTTCATGGATTATGAGAAGGCGTTTGATTCAGTAGAAATATCAGCCGTCATGCAGACACTGCTGAATCAGGGCGTAGATGAAGTATATATAAACATTCTGGAAGAAATCTACAGGGGATCAACTGCTACCATAGCGCTTCATAAAGAAAGCAACGGAATACCAATCAAGAAGGTGTAAGGCAGGGGACACAATCTCCCCAATGCTATTTACCGCATGCTCACAGGAGGTTTTCAGAAACCTAGAATGGGAACAGTTAGAGATAAGAGTTAGTAGAGAATACCTTAGTAACCGGCGCTTCGCCGATGACATTGCATTGCTGAGTAACTCAGGGGACGAATTGCAGCTCATGATTATGGAGTTACACAGGGAGAGCAGAAAGGTGGGTCTTAAAATTAATCTGCAGAAAACGAAAGTAATGTACAACAACCTCGAAAGGAACAGCGCTTTGAGATAGGTAATAGTGCACTTGAAGTTGTAAAAGACTATGTCTACTTAGGGCAGGTAATAACCACAGAGCCTAACCACGAGATTGAAGTAACAAGAAGAATAAGAATGGGTGGAGCACATTCGGCAAGCACTCTCAAATTAAGACAGGTAGATTATCATTACCCCTTAAGAGAAAGGTATATAACAGCTGTATCTTGCCGGTACTTAGCTACGGAGCAGAAACCTGGAGACTCACAAGAGGGTTCAGCTTAAATTGAGGACGACGCAGCGAGCAATGGAAAGAAAAATGGTAGGTGTAATCTTGAGAGACAAGAAGAGCGGAGTGGATTAGGGACAAACGGGGGTTAAGGGTATCATAGTTGAAATAAAGAAGAGGAAATGGACATGGGCGTGGCATGTAGCGCGTAGACAGGATAACCGCTGGTCATTAGAGTAATTAACTGGATTCCCAGAGAAGGAAAGCGGGTTAGTGGGGAGACAGAAGGTTAGGTGGGGAGATGAAATTCAGAAGTTTGCGGGTATAAATTGGCAGCAGCAAGCACAGGACCGGATTAACTGGCGGAACATGGGAGAGGCCTTTGTCCTGCAGTGGAAGTAGCCAGGCTGATGATGATGATGAGGAGGGTGCAAGGTAGGATGCTATATGAAACTGGAATTCGTCTTTTTCAAAAATGTTGATGTGGAGGTATGCAGAAAGAGCAGATAGTTATGAGATCATTAAAAACAACTGCTAGAGTAGCCACTACCTCAAGAGATCTGTGTAGTTGTAGGTGTGCATGATAATGCTTGAATAACTATAACGACAACACCACCAGATGATGCAATGTCATCATTGTGATCCACTGAAGTATCAGTGTCTACTTTTGTGTAGTGTATACTGTGCAAAAGACTTGCCTTAGGTTACAGGACATTTTAGGGGCCCTTTATTGCAAGGTGTTTCTTTTTTGGTGGAGTCCAAAGACCTGCGCCGTTCCTTTGACGCTTCACGCGCAGGAAGATTGTGGCTTTTTTTCCAACAACTCTTCCGAAGTGGCCGACGATGCCTGCTCGGCCGGCACGTTCAGAGCAGTTTCGGACCTAACTGCTCTTGCAGTGTCCTGGGGTCTGCCAGACTCTACCAGCAGCAACGAGGTAGCAGCATAGACTGCTCCAGCTGAGAGCGGTGATAACGAGACCGCAGTCACATTCAGTAAGAGACCGCAGTCACATTCGTGGGTGCTAAGAGACGTGGCATGGCACCCTGGCGCGCCACATCGGCGAAAGAATGAGATGACTGGTCAAGTACTGCAAAACGTTTGCACGCATATAAAAAACAAGTTGATTACACCTTCAGTTCAATTATTTATTTATTTTTCTTTCATGAGGGGCATGTTTGAGAATAGGCACAGTATTCCCCTTCGCAGTTCGCACCAGGAGCAGCAGAGTTGGTGTTGCCGGACAATCTTTCAATGGATGCACAATTAGCGCTTGTGACAAGCCATCCGCAGCTCTCTGACTCATGTCCAAAGCGCTGACATTTGGAGGAACGACATGGATAATGCATATATGGCATCACACAAGCTCTGAGCAGCCAGTTTTGATAGATTCGGAAAGGCTGCTGGTTCCTAATGTTACATTCATGCGCTTAGTCTGCATTTTTTGTCGTCTCGTATTATCATGTTTATTGCTACTTTGATAAAGTTCTTGTCCTGCCATCGTTCAAGGAGTTCACTTTCATTTAGTTCAATTAGGTCATCAACAAACACGATGACAAGCGCAACAATCATGCACTTATAACAGCCAGCTGACAGCAATATTTTCTGAAATTCTGGATGTTTAGTCAGTCTCTCGTAGTCAGTCTCTCGTAGTCAGTCTCTCGTTTCTGGATATCATATTTTCACGATATTCTAGAAAAAGATCACCGCTTCCTATTTTTATCGCGTTATAACCTGGGCTGATTGCCCCTGTGTGGGATTTTGACAAAAAGAATGATAAGAGTGTTCAGACAGTTTTTGTTTGATGACTGTGTGTGTTTGATGGTGTTTGGGAAACAATTGTGCGTTTAAGGCAAATATAAAGTTATCTTCGGTGCGCCACATTTTTGGGCGGCGAACAGGGAGTGAAAGAAAAGGATTCCCAAATTATGGGTTAGAATTCTATGGCGATTGTGGCCACCGGCCCCCGAACCCAACAAGGGGACGCTGCAACGTAAATCACTTGAATACGCCAGCCATGCATCACTGCTGTAACGAAATATAGCTACCCAAAGTTGAGTAAACTACAAAAGGTTAACCCTCGCAGCTAGGAAACCTGGAAGTTAGGGAACACTGTAGAAGACGGGACATATTGAAAGTAAGAAATAAAGACCAAGAAGAGGAGAAACAGAGACAGGAAAAAAATGCCCTCACCTCCCCGAAGGGAATCGTGAAAAAACGCTTTTTCTTGCACCTTGCAGCCAAGAGCGCCGTTCGCCAAACATGGCATTTTTCTGTCGGGAGAAACGCAGTGTCACTTTCGGAATATATAGCGTGCATCTAAATCTGAGCCCATGGGCATACAGCGTTTTCGCCTCCATCGAAAATTCAGCCGCCACAGCCGGTATTTGATTCTGTGACCTGCGGATCGCAGCCGAGTACCTTAGCCAATTACCTTAGCCAAGGGTTCACCTTTTATCGAGCATGTTGAAGGTGCCAAGATGACAACAGCAAGCTAAATTAAACAAATTTTCTCTTGTCCTTTTTCACGTTGACGTGTACGATCCTAAATGATACTATTAGGATGTTTGATAATTTACAACCAAACGAGCACCTACTGGAGCGTAACGCAGCGTCAAAATTGCCGGTAACAGCGCAATGCACGAATACATGATATGCTTCATTTTATGATACGACCGATGACCTTCAGTAATATCACCATGCTGGCGAATTCAGGCAAGCACTCGACATAAAAGCATATACATTTTTAGACGCAAAATTTGCTACTGTCTTCGGCGAACGCAACAATGGATGCAGCATGGTCGGTAGTTGCCAGTCTCGGGAAAACCAAGAATCAGCAACGCAGCTGAATATGTTGCTGTTCTGTTTCTTTGTGTCTGATTTGCAGCGCATACTGTGGGCTGGCGAGTGTAGTTCGTAGTGGTCTGCTTCTTATACGGCACTAAAGTAAAAAAAAAAACACGATGAGGCTACGTGCGTCATCAATGCGCGAAGAATAAAACAAAGTTCACTCGATCGAACCAAGAGCAGAATTATTGGCAGTTCATCAACCGGTCCAACCTCCTTGCAATAAAATGCTCTTGCTGGCTTACCCCTCAAGCTCTGCAAAGGCTCGGGTTGATGACACTGTCGCTCGTTCGATGCAAATGAGACAGAGCCTGAAAGATGCCACATTCGTGACGCAATGCAAACTCGCACATAATTATGGACACCATGAATGAAGCGGCTCTTGCATGCTACTTCGTGAAATTAGCGGAATGGAATGAAAAAACTTTATTTCAGTCCTGCAAGACGCACTTAGCGCGTAGAGGGCGTCTCCCATGTAGGGACCAACAGGGAGTACCTGGCGGCAGCTTGGTGCGCCTGCTGGACGGCCCATGGCTGGTCTGCGAGAAGTGAGCTCCTCAGGGACCTCTCCCACTTGTTTGAGGTAGAGTCGGGAGGAGTTGTTCTACACTCCCAGAGCAGTGTGTGAGTGTCGCCGTGTGTCCACATGATGGGCATGTGTTGCTGGGGTATGCATCAGGATAATAAACGTGAAGCGTGGCAAGGTTTGGGTACGTGTGTGTCTGTAATAGGTGTAGGGTTGATTCCTGCGGTCTGTTAAGTTTCGGACGTGGAGGTTGAAAAATTGTGGCGTTCAAGATAAAAGTGTTTCGTTATCTCATTGTACGTAATGGGAGCATCCTGATTTGTCTAACTCAGTAAGATGGGGTTGCCCTGTGGTGGTGCGTTTGGTAAGTGTGCGCGCTGCTTCATGGCGATCTTATTGAGGTTGGATAGGGCAGCCGCCACCTGGCCGAAATGGGTGGAGAACCAGACGACAGTGTGGTGCTTCGAGGCACTCAGGTCCGCTCTGCGCGGAATACGTAAGGCCTAGTCGGAGATGACTCCGCGTTCGAAGGCTTTGAAAGCCGGTCTGGAGTCGCTGTAGATGAGTTTCCGTTTGTTGTCTAGCATAGCTATAGCTATAGCTACTTGCTCTGCTACTGTGAAGTTTCAGGTAAGGATTGTGGCAGAGTTAAGAGTCTGCTGCGCGGATAATACCATGACCGCAACGAAAGCTCGGTTGTTGTGATAGGCAGAGGCGTCCACAAACCAGCCGTTGTGCGCTTTCATGTCTATGCGCTTGAGAATGGTGGTCGCCCGCGCAAGGCGTCTGCCCCTGTTGTGTTTGAGGTGTACTTTTCGCGGAATGGGAGTGATCTTGATAAGGTCGCGGATTTCACGGGGAATTAGAGTCAACTCTGGGGTGTCCCTGGCCCTCGAGGAGAAGAAGCCGAGCTCACGCAGAATATGGTGGCCTGCCTTGGTGGTGGTGAGTCGGGTCGACTGCACGCGTTCCTGAGCTTCGGCGATCTCTTCTAGCGTATTATGTACGCCATGCTCGAGGATTTTGTGCGTTGGAATGGTAATAGGGAGGCCAAAGCTCGTTTGACAACCTTGCGAATAAGTGCATTGAGTTGATCGCTATCAGCACGTAGCCATTTGCGTATAGCGGCAACGTAGCTAAAATAGCACAAAACAAACGCGTGTGCAAGACGCAGCAGGTTGTTTTCTTTGAGGCCATGATGCCTGTTGGCTACTCTACGTACGTGTCGTATGGCATTTTCACTTTTAATCCTGAGCTTGTGTACTGTTTGGGTGTTGGTTCCGCGGGGCTTGATGATCATGACGAGGACCTTGATGATGTCTACCCTGGGGACAATCTCAGGTGTGGAGTGTGATATTGCGTTCCGCCGGAGGATTTCACCCTTTGGGCTTGGCACCCCGGCATTTGGGCATATATATCAACAGCTCCAACTTCGAGGGTGAGCCCCTGAGACCGGTGTGAAAGTAGCGGCATTTTTTTCATTTGCATTGTCTAGCTCGCAACCTATATACGTGTTCGGTGCTTTGTTTTGACTTAACGTGGGATTTATTTTACTGTCCAACAATTTTTACGTTACAAATGAACTAAAGGACAAGAAACAGGTCCTCAAAAAGTGTAGTGCAGGTCTTTAAAAATATTTCTCTTTGCGTCCCAAAATAGTTATTCAGTTGCATCGTTAGATTAAGTTTGTGCGTTCTCGTGTGCTTCATCGGGCCGCCATGTACCATCTCATGTATCCTGTTATACATCAATCACGAGACTTCACGGTAGCATGTCACTTAGTCGCATGGCTAAAAAGTGAAATAGATATAAGAGCAAACTAGAAACTTGATCATTTCGAGCATTTCACAAAGATAAGAAGTATTTTGTTATCGTTGCTTCTGCCCAAGTTTTTGCAGCTGTCATGACACCTAATAAATTGAACATTTTCGAATCGGGCTCTCATGATTTAGCAGTATTTTTATTTCACCCCAGTATCACTTGCCACAGTATCCCGAAGTCTTAACTTTCTGCGTCAATGATTTTCTTACCAGCTGTCAAGACCCGCTCTTAGAATACATTGTCAGCTGTCCTCTTGATAAATTCAGCTTGTGACAAGGCTTTCTGCAAGCGGTTATCTTCAATACGATATTTCGCTATGCTAGGTGTGACCACAGCCTTACCTTACAGCCTTTGTCTAAGATCGCAGATGTCTAAAAAGGTTCATTCCAAAATACCATGAGAGAAAATGATCAAAAGACTTCCAATTCATTCTGTAGCTTTCCGGCAGGATGACTCATGCACTTTTATCATTTACAATTCAGAGATCGTGAATCTTATGGTAATATTTTAGTCGTTCAAATGACAAGCTTTCAATAAAGCACCATTGTGATAAATGAAATGATGAAGAATCTTGATGGAATTTTCGGTCCAGTTAGATTGTATTCCTGTTGTACAGTCAATATAGCTGTAGCGTAATTGCCCCGCAGTAGAAGCAAAAAAACACACTTACATTTCGCGAAGCTTGGGACAAGAATGCTTTATTTGTCACAACAAACAGGGCACGAAAACGCGATAACACTAACAAATTGGCCCCGTATCTGCTTGTTAATCTGCAAATGTCGTCGAAAGACGATTGTCTTGCGTGTGAAGAGTGAACAAAACATTTATTAGATGTTTTCCGCAAGAAATCAGTGAATCGTATTCTAGAGGCACTGCGTTAGAGTGCCTCGAGCGTGCAGTGGAGGCGAACGAGCGCATCAAGTCACGTCACACGTGATACATAAGCGCCATCTGGTACTTTTCTTAGAAAACGAAGTGCGTGGCTCTGACACGGGTGGGCGCGCCCGTTTCAGAGGTGATAAGGGGTAGAACGCAAGGCGATGGGTGAGTGCCACCACCGTGCGTCTTAGCAAAGCGTTGAAAACACTCGCCTCTTCGTGCAAACGTTGCGTGGTCAGCGAATGGGGATGATTTCTTCGGTCTCTAGACTTACTTATGTATGCCTTTTCTAGTAAAAGACGCACGTACAGAATATATACGTGCTGCTAAGAGGCCTAAGATATGCGCAATAATTGTTTTTTAATTGACAATCGCACAAGTATGAACGCTGAACCTTCAGCAACGTCGGTGGGCGCTGCGGAGGGGGTCGGCCGTTTGGAGTATCACCTGGTGCCGCTAAGAACACCCGGTACCGTTAAAGGTGAACAAAGAGACAAACGTACAGACAGTAGACAGACAGAAAGACCGAAATTTTAGCGTCGAACTTCCCCAAAAGGACTAACGTCCTTAAAAGGGGCATCACTGCGTGTCCCCCACGGCAAGCCGGAGATACCACGAGGTATAAGTTGGCCGCGCATGCGCCGTGTGCCTCGGCATCTGAATGGACCTTTCCGGTGCTTTACTGATCGCTCTCACTTTTATTCGCGCATACTAGACTGTGCTCGGTGCAAATAACCCTAATCATCAATGAAATTGCCGAATAAAGAAAACGGTGGACACACTTGCTAGGTTCTGGCATGTGGTAATACGTGAAAGTCAGTAGACATTTCATTCATTGCTTACCCGCCACGGTGGTCTAGTGGCTAAGGCACTCGGCTGCTAGCCCTCAGGTCGCGGGGTTGAATATCGGCCGTGCGGCCACATTTTCGATGGCGGCGAGAATGCTTCAGGGCCGTGTGCCTAAATTACTGGAGACCTCCAATACGGGGTCTTTCATTGTCGCATGGTGGTTTTGGGACGTTAGACCCCAACACTCATATTATTCGTTCATTGCTTGGTGCTACTTCATGGCTTCGATGTTTGTGGCACTGTAGCTAAGTTAGACCTTTCTTATCTGTATCCTCACTGTGATGACGGGTCTAGGATTTTACACTTGCAGCTTACCCTGTATCACTTACGCGAATTTACAAAGGCGAGAGGCTTAGATACCACATTATAATTGGACAGGGTCTCCTATTCACCCACCTAAGGTGATTTGATGGAGAAGACCATCTTCGTTTTCTTCTTAGTCGATGTACTGATCCTACTACGCCAGTCTAAGGATATCAGCAGGGTTTTGCTTTTGAGTGCGAACCCGTGGTACATCGTGGCCAGAGAAGAGCACTGGTGTAGCTTGGGCGTGGGCAGGTGCCGGTGTGGCTTGAAGGGGGCCAGTGCCTCTTTTACACCCCCCGGCCGAGAACTTATCCTGCCACCATTAACACAACCCTTTGAAGACTTGCTGTACCTAACGAGGTTTGCAATGCCTCCGAAATCGGAGACACTGCAAAACTGATTTTGCATTCGCTACATAATCAGACCACATTGCACCAAGCTCGGATGTCACGCAGTGACATGATCACGTGAAATGACGTGATGTTTTGACGACGTCACATTTTTGGTGATGTCGGATGTCATATATGTTGTCATCACGTGGTGTTTTTGGTGTTTTTTCAGATCACTCGACGTCGCCGACTCGTGGTGCAAACGGTAGAGTCTCACGTTTGATGAGGCATCTATGGTTTTCGCCTAAAAACAAAAATTGACTGTTCGTGGCTTTGCGTCCCGCGGCATCAACGTCAAGAGGAGTGGGGCAAAAATGATCGCGTGATGGCGTCGCCACGTGACGTCATTCTGATATCACGGATCACCAGAATGTGAAGCTCGTCATGACGGTCCCAATATTACGTCATTAGACATCGTCACTTTGCACTGCTTTGTAATCTTGTGATCGGCCCACCAATCACGGAAGCCGAGCAGAACCAGGTGAGGTGGTGAAAGTCTGGAATGCCTCCAGTCATAAATCAGGGCAAAGCCACTTTAGGTGCAGAAAACATTCGGGGGCGGGGGGGGGGGTGAGCACCAATAAATTGACCGAACAAAGAGAAACTGTAGCTGTCGCCTTCAAATCACCTTGGCTAGATGCATAAGAAACCCTGCCATATTTTTTGCGCTGTTAGGAGTCGTTTATTTTGCTGTTTACTGCACTGCAAGGTTGTGTTCAATCGTCTCTGATTTTTTTAACCATATACCTAGAGGCCTCACTTATTTTTGCTTCGCGCATCTCTCTCTCTCTCTTTTTCCTGTGCTAAGGCGAAGAGTTCTAGCTGTAGTTTTATGATTATTGATACAAAAGCTACACTCGCTGTCAGATTGTCAGCACATTGTCAGCTACACATTGTCAGCTTATGTAGGTGCTGCTGTGGCCGTCTATACCTTTCCCACACTGAATCAGGCTTTCGCCATTGCTTTTAAAGCCATTCTGGCCATTAACAGCCTTCCATGGCAACGTTTTCTGGCTTAAACCATCTTTGCCTAGATAGTGGGTGCTTATTGGCACCTTGAGAATGTTCATGCTTCGTAATTTTTCCTTCTGAGTACGGCTTAGGCGAGTTCTTCAGATGTTTTGTCTTCGGCCCTTTTGGCAAAGGCGACAGGAACGTTTGTATGTTTTGGGCAGTTTGTAGAGGCAGATCTATACAAACGACAAACTAATAAATTAGCATAATTATAATCTGTAATGAAACAAGCGATCTTGGGAGATGAAACTGTAAAATAGAATATTGCATAAACCATGCACACTGACGCTCGTCCCATTGTATATTTCTCCCAATGGTTAACTAGTCCAGACCTTTTGCACAGTCAGTTCCAAATTTCCTATAATAATTTCCAACTCACAGTCGCGGAAACACGAACTACGCAGAGAGAGCAGGTGTTACGCTGTTTGAAAGCAAATACCGAATGCAAAGTATCCGCTTTATAGACGACCTGTTAGCTGGTTTTTACTACTCACAGCGTTCCAAGTGCAAACTTTCTCACACGCAGCTTTGAAACAGGCAGCTAGTCTTCAAATATACAGAGCATAGTGGGCCTCGAGCTCACTTATAAAGGTGGAATTTTGACATTATCATTTGTGAAGGGCATGGTCTTCCATTGCGTATCGCGCAGAAGCATACCAATAGCGACAGTCCCCGACAAAAACTACTAATAATGAAGCTGTAGGGTGATACTGACTATAAGACAAATTACGAAAGCTTCCGCTACGCGGAAATACAATTAAAAAAGCACGGGGGATCCGCTGCGAAAGCCGAGAAAAATTTCCAACTCGATGAGCCTTTTCATGGTTACGTGAGCAATTTCCCAAGTCATTATTAGGTCAAGGATACTAGTGTTTGCTGACTGCATGTTTCTCTGGGTGGTGCCTGTTCTGTGAGTGCAGATGGAAGCAGGGTTGTGACGCACAACATTCCTGCAACGATACGTCCGTACGCCGGCACACTGTGGGAAACGGGGTGAGCCAACGCTTCCGCGAGCAGATAACACTCCACCGGCGCTCCGGTTTCCCATAATGCTTTCCAGCTAGCGTAGGAGGGCGCGCGTGAATTTCTCAAAATGTTCATTTGTAAACGCACACAACAAAAAAAAAATCGCAGCCACCGGCATCCTCTTCCCCAAGGGCTCGTTCCTCCCCTTGACAGCGGAGCAAGAGACAAAAAAAAAACAAAGCAAACGTGCGAATTAGTCCATGCAATAAGCCAGTTTCACGCGGTAGAAAGAAACGACTTCTCTGTTACGCGCACGAATGGTCACAGTCTTGGGCGACCGCGACAGCACGTGGAAAGGTCTGCAGTATGCAGAAGTCAAAAGCCCGTTCACTGTGTCCTGCCGCACAAACAAAGTAGTTAAGTCACACATGTCTGGAACGAAAACACTTTTTCGTTGCGGCTGACGCGTGGTGCATTGGACTGCGGCTGTTCCACAGGAATGTAGACTCTCCATATGGGCTGAAGGTGTCGGCATATGGACTGTCTTCTCAGCAAAGGTCACTCCTTTCCATCGTGTTGCTGCAACACTTCTCCCGCTGCCGTCGTTTAAGCATCAACCATAAGCCACGTTGAAGCAGCGGAAAGCGGGTTCATCAAAATTGTTGCGGAGGCAAGCTGAGGTTTGGAGCTCAGGAAGGCTTATTCACGCTCCGCTGACCAGTAAAACTTGGGCGTTTTCGTGGCACCCCGGCGCAGCAAGTCGGCTAGCAGCAGTAGCATCTGCGCACAGGATGGGAAGAAGAGCCAATGGAAGTTGATCAGCCAGAGAAACTCGCGAGGTTGGTGTGGGAAATTCCCTAACTGCTTGTACCCATGATTCGAGTGGCAAGATGCCCTGCGGGTTGATTCTATGACCTAGGAAATCTTGTGCTTCAACACAAAACACGCCGTTTTGGGGCGTTATTACCTGACTGTGCCTATCCATACGTTCGAAGAGGACACGAAGGCGGTTTTCTTGCTCTTCCGGCGTTTTGCTGGCGAGCAAAATATCGTCCAAGTAAACGAACACAAAGGACAGTCAGCGAAAAACTTTATTCATAAAACTCTGAAACTGTAACGTCTGTGCCGCGCTCTTCAGTCTGTATGGCATACGAACAAGTTCAAAGAGGCCGAAAGGTGTTGTCAATGCCGTTTTAGGAATGTCGCTCTGTGCTATTGGAATCTAGTGATTAAAGGTTATCAGATCCAGTTTAGTGAAGATAGTAGTTCCCACGAGGTGAGCGCTAAAATCAAAGGTGTGAGGGAGAGGATATTGCTTTGCCGTTGTCACAGCATTAGGTCCCGATAATCGCCACGAGGCCGCCAGTCAACAGGCTCTTGTTTTGGCACCATGTACAGTACTAACAGATTGAAACAGAACATTTGTGGCACGTGGCCGCCGGTGCATGTGTCGGCGCTCGGGAGCGTTCGCGGAATCGGGGTGTTGCTTTGTGTTATAGAGTAAGGGAGAGAGCACCTACAGTGCAGGATTACTACTCGCGGTCGTTAAAGAGTCGGCATTTAGTTCACAAAGCGCACACTGTCAGCGTGCTGGTGCAAGGCCCACGCACTTTCGCATGCATGCAGCCCGAAGTCAGTGGACGGTGCGCCCCATTTAGGCAGATGACGCTCTTAATCTGCGCCCTTCGCGATGAGGCATGGTAGGCTGCGCATGTAACATATGGGATAGCGCTAAGTTATTGCGCCTGACATGTGCTTGCAGATGTGATAAACCGCTGCACAAAAGTAGTTTGTCAAGGTTTTTGTGGCGAAGAAAAGCAAAAAGCGGCTCCCACGGGCCTGTTTCTGTGCAGCAATAAAGCAATTGCTTAGTATTATTGTGTTTCGCCAAAAGCAACCAATATTGTGGGTATTTTGCTAGGAAAGCTTTTGTAAAGCAGCTGGCCACGGAAGAACGAGCGAGCTTCTGCCATATTTATTCAACAATATGCCACAATTTGCCCTAGCGACACTAATACAATATAATAATTCCATGTTGCAAGAAGGCAAGCCTGCCACTCATTTTCATTTTTGTCGAAGCAGAAAGCATGAAAAAAAACTTTCAGCAAATACCATCTGTATTGAAGAACGTGATTGCTACTCAGATAGGCAGGGAGTATCACTCAGTCTGTGAAGAAGATGACGTTTGATCGGCTGGGTACACAGGCTGGTTCTGTCATTACCACTTGACTTGTCGTGACCACTCTCCTGTTTTATAGAAAAGTGCCGCTCTAGAACGCCTCATTTTGATTAGTGGAGGTGCTGGGTAATGCATAATCCTGAAATTGTGAAACCGTACGTTGCCTCCAGTTGCTACGATGTCCACGGACGACGATCAGTAGGCGGCCGCCTCGGCTCCAACTGCTGCAGCTCCCTGTCTGTCTCGGTTCCTTTCAGCAACGCGATCCGCCTACCTTCAGAGGAACCGATGACAAGGACGTGCAAGACTGGCTCGACGAATACGACCGGGCGAGCAAGCACAACAAGTGGTACGATGCGCACAAGCTTACTGTCGTCCGATTTTATTTGACCGACGTCGCCAGTCTGTGGTACCGTAATCACGAGAGAGACCTCCCCACCTCGTTGGCCTTCCGAACGGCGTTTTTGGACTTGTTTGGCCGTCCAGCGCTTCGCAAACTACGGGCCGAACAGCGCTTGCGTACTAGGGCTCAGAAGAATGGTGAGAATTACACCAGTTATATTGAAGATGTGGTCCACCTTTGCCGGTGTGTCAACTCGGCCATGACAGAAGCCGAGAAAATCAAACACATCTTGAAAGGCGGGACTGACGATGCATTTAAGATGCTTGTCGCCAAGAGCCCGCAAACTGTAGCAGAAGTGATCCAACTTTGTCATAGCTATGACGAGCTCTGGAAACAGCGTGACACCACTCGTCATGCCAGCGTGTCATGTGCAACAATCTCCACGTTAACGTCGGCTGGCACTACTATAGACCACACCACTTTGCTTCTCGAGATCAAGCAATTTGTACGAGAGGAGGTCGCACGCCAGTTGTCCCTCGTGCCTTATACCTCCGAAGGTGCCCCTCTACTTTAGCGCCATCAATACAGCGAGTAGTTCAGGGGCAAGCGTCCGAGGCGCTACCAACAGCTCACGCACCACTTTTGGGTGCTCCACTGACCTATGCCAAAGCACTGAACGTAACCCGACGTCCGCCTGTCGCGAACGCCTACGTCCACGTGCCCCTTTGTCGTACCGACTGAGCATAGACCAGCCTGCCCGTACTTACTCTCGACCACGACCACACTTTCAGAACCCTTGGCGCACTGAAGACAACCGCCCCATATGCTTCGCCTGTGAAATTGCGGGTCACGTGGCGCGATTTTCGTCGACGGCGTGAGTTTTTTCTGCGTGACGACGTCTGGCCCAACAATCATGATTTCCCACCTCGACCCGAGCCTGCTGTATCTGGCGAGCCTGCCACCATGGACGCATTTTTACCCCGCCGGAACTTCAACAGACACCGGTCTCCTTCACCTCAACGCCGTTCCCTTTCTTTTATGCTACGTTGATCTCGCCCTGTGCCTGAAGAAAACTAGGAGCCGAGTTTCGGGGGCAAGAACTGCAGATCTTTCGAACTCCACAAGACCTTGTTTTTCGCCTTCCAACGTCGTTGCTGTCTCCGTTGAAGGTATACCTGTTTTTGCATTGGTAGATACTGGCGCCGCAGTGTCTCTAATGACTGAAAAACTTTGCCGTCGACTAAAAAAATGTCACAATGCCTCTTCACGACTTAGTTTTGAGAACTGCGAGTGAGCAACGAATTCGCCCTTTAGCTGCATGCACAGTACGTGTCGTTCTTGCTGACGATATTTATGTCGTCGAGTTTGTAGCGTTCCCACAGTGTTCCCACGACATTATATTAAGCTGGGACTTACTCTGCACTAATCATGCCGTCATCGACTGTGCTTGCGCCGCAGCGGAGTTCACGCCGTTATGTGACGCTGCTTCTCTCGACTCGCCCCTTTCACCTGCAAAAGTTTTTGTTGCCGCCGACACTTCGATACCCCCGCTCTCATCCGACCTAGCTCCGCTTTCCTGTAACGTCTTTAGTGGCTCAACTGTTCTTTTTACGCCTTCTGAAACCGCTGTTCGCCGCAAGTGCTTCCTGATCCCTTTCGCCGTTCTGAACATTAACGATGGATCAAGCGCAATTTATGTTTCAAATACGTTTCCCTCGCCTTCGAAGTTACTGGGCGGAGAGTGCCTTGGCTTTGCCGATGACATTGATTCCTCAAGTGCACGTGTAGTTCCTGACCACTCGACTACGCTATATACCTATTGAAGCTGTTGATTGCTGCGCATCACCCTCTTCCCCATCACTCACCGATGAAATTTCGCGCTGTATCGACAGCAACCTTACGGCCCAGCAGCGCGCCGACATCATCACCCTCCTCTGGCGCTTCCGCGCCAGCTTCGATCACCACCAATTGACTTTGGGCCGTGCTTCCACAGTATCTCACCAAATCGACACTGACCTTCACGCTCCTTTACGTAAGCGTCCGTATCACGTATCGGCATCGGAGCGTCGTATAATCGCGGAACAAGTTGAAGACATGTTGAAGCGCGGCGTTATTAAGCCCTCTAACAGCCCATGGGCCTCCCCAATTTTTCTAGTCAAGAAAAAAGATGGCTCAATAAGATTCTGCGTCGACTACCGCCGGTTGAATAAGATCAAGCGCAAAGATGTTTACCCGCTACCTCGCATAGACGATGCTCTTGACTGCTTACAAAGCGCGGAGTTCTTCTCGTCACTAGATCTGCGCTCAGGTTAGTGGCAGGTTCCCATGGCAGGGGCTGATCGCCCCAAGACGGCTTTCGTTGCCTCCGATTTCTTATATGAAATTAACGTCATGCTATTCAGGCTCTGCAATGCGCCTGCCACTTTCGAGCGCATGATCGACAACATCCTCCGTGGCCTGAAATGGCAGACATGTCTGTGTTATTTAGACGATGTTGTGATATTTTCAAGCAAATTTTCAACGCATCTTCAGCGCCTCGAGACTGTGCTTACGAGCCTCACCTCCGCCGGTCTACAGCTCAACTTGAAGAAGTGCTGCTTCGGAGCTCGAAAACCCCTAATTTTGGGCCATGTTGTATCTTGAGATGGCATTCTTCCAGATCCGACGAAACTCGGTGCCGTTGCCGAAGTTCCTAAGCCGAACACCTTAAAGAACTTCGCAGCTTCATCGGCTTATGTTCATATTTTCGTCGTTTTATTCGCAACTTCGCCTCCATCATATAACCCTTGAATGACCTTCGTGCCGGCAACAGCGACCTTTCCAGTTGGTCGTCAGCTTGTGATGACGCATTCACCACACTCCGCCACCTTCTCACGTCACTTCCTATACGGCGACATTTCGATCCTCTTGCCCTGACGGAAATACACACGGATGCTAGCGGAGTTGGTCTCGGTGCTGTGCTCGCCCAGCGTAAACCCGGATTTGTTGAGTACGTCGTCTCTTACGCCAGCCGTGCACTCACAAAAGCAGAAGCCAACTATTCAGTCACCGAAACAGAGTGTCTAGCTATTGTCACGGGGTCGTGACGTGGCCGAAGACAGGAGACTTCGTGTTGGGATTTAACTGTTTACTTGGGCGAACCTGCGCCCGGTAAACGGAAAGTTCAATTACAGCAGCAGTGTTGCACAGATAGCAGTCTCGGACAGATAGCGGCGAACGGAGCGTCGGCCTTCGATCAACAACTGACAAGCGGCGAAGCGCGTCGGCATTTATATTCTTGCCGTCGAACGTCCTAGCGTTATCGCTGGCGGTGGCGGCGTAGGCTCCAGAACAATCTGTACCGTTCGCACAGTGGGCGTGATCTTATCGAAATGATCTACTACAGTCCGGAACCTTCTCGAAAACTGCAGGCGCGGTTTGCGCTGAGAATTGTGTGGTGTTTTGGGACGATAACAAAAACTTGGGAAATGGGACGTGGCATTGCCCTCCTCTGAAAAAAGGCATCGTCCCGATGCTTCAACTAAAGATGAAGGTACAATAAAAATTCAAGAAACTACAATGAACAAATTACGATACAACAATAATACAAAAAAACCACTGTTTCAGTTTGTTAACGCGCATGAAACGGCTTGAGGCGCGCGACATGGACGACTTCAGGTCGCGATCGGCGTCGTTGAGAGTTCGTGATGCCGTCGGGGACAACCTCGTAATCAAGTGGGCCGAGACCTCAAACTGCCCTCTACGGTCTGAAGTACCGTCGCAGAAGCATTCACTTAGTCCACGTCGGCGTCCACACCCAAGCACGTTCACCGGGCTGGTATTCCACGAAGCGTCGTCGAAGGTTGTAACGGTGGCTGTAGGTCGTCTGTTGATTCTTGATACGGAGACGCGCAAGTTGTCGGGCTTTTTCGGCGCGTTGAAGGTACTCGCTCACATCGAGGTTTTTCTGGCGGTGACATTGGGTAACATGGCATCGAGGGACATTGCCGGGCTCCTTCTGTAGAACCAATTGTATGGAGATATCTGCGTCGTCTCCTGCACCGCCGTGTTGTATGCGAAGGTCACATACGGAAGAATGGCGTCCCACGTCTTGTGTTCGACATCGACGTACGTTGACAGCATGTCGGCGATCGTCTTGTTAAGCCACTCGCTGATGCCGTTGGTCTGTGGGTGGTACGCTGTCGTCCGGCGGTGGTTTGTTTGGCTGTAAGCCAGGATCGCTTGAGTTAAGTCGGCAGTGAATGCCGTTCCTCTGCCGGTGATAAGGACATCCGGGGCGCCGTGACGTAGGACGATATTTTCGACAAATAACTTAGCTACCTCGTAATACACTGCCTTTTGGCAGGGCCTTTGTCTCGGCGTAGCGGGTGAGGTAGTCGGTAGCTACCACGATCCACTTGTTTCCGAAAGCCGACGTCGGGAATGGCCCTAGTAGGTCCATACCAATCTGCTCGAAAGGTCGGCAAGGTAGATCAATTAGCTGCACAAGTCCTTGTCGGCGGTGTCTTGCGTCGCTGACAGTCCCGGCATGTCCTCACATAACGAGTGACGTTGGTGGTAAGACGTGGCCAGTAGTACCTTTCTTGTATCCTCGCAGGCGTACGAGAAACACCGAGGTGCACTGCCGTCGGATCGTCGTGCAGGGCCTGCAGGAGTTCTGGTCGCAGAGCTGAAAGCACCACAAGGAGATACTTAGCTCGAAGCGGTGAAAAGTTTTTCTTTTGAAGAAGACCATTTCGTAGAAAGAACGACGCAAGTGCGCGCTTGAATACCTTCGGGACTTCGGCGGTCCTGCCTTCGAGGTATTCTATTAGGGCCTTAAGTTCCGGGTCGGCCCGCCGTCGTTCAGCGAAGTCGTCAGTAGTTATCGTTCCCAAGAAGTAGTCGTCATCTGGGTCGTCGGGTAGTGGTTGGTCGACAGGCGCACGAGAGAGACAGTCGGCGTTGGAGTGTTTTTTCCCGGACTTGTAAATGACAGTAATGTCATATTCTTGAAGTCACAGGCTCCATCATGCGAAGCGACCTCAAGGGTCCTTCAAGGTGGCTAGCCAAAACAAGGCGTGGTGTTCGCTCACAACTTTGAAGGGCCTGCCGTAGAGGTAGGGAAGAAATTTTGATGTAGCCCAGATGATGGCGAGGCACTCCTTTTCTGTTGTGGAATAATTTGCTTCTGCTTTAGATAGCGATCGGCTGGCGTAACTATTAACCCTTTCAAATCCGTCAGCCCTCTGCACAAGAACGGCGCCAAGACCTACGCTGCTTGCGTCAGTATGTATTTCTGTCTCGGCGAACTCGTTGAAATGAGCAAGAAACGGAGGCGTCTGGAGGCGATGTTTAAGCTCCTGGAAAGCGTGTTGCTGTGGCGTTTCCCACTTGAACTCCACGTCGGCCTTGGTAAGGTTAGTTAGAGGATCGGCGATGCGCGCGAAGGTTTTCGCAAATCGTCTATAATAGGCGCACAGGCCCAGAAATCGGCGCACGGCCTTCTTATCAGTGGGCGGTGGGAAGTCGGCGATGGAGGCTGTTTTCCGTGGATCGGGACGAACTCCAGACTTGCTGATAACGTGCCCCAGAAACAAGAGCTCCTCATACGCAAATCTGCTCTTTTCTGGCTTCAGTGTGAGTCTTGACGTCTTGATGGCTTGAAGTACAGCTTCAAGGCGCCGAAGATGCTCGTCGAAACTCGAGGAAAACACGACGACGTCGTCCAAGTACTGTTAAGTTTGGCCTGGACATTTGCCTGGACAGACGCCATTGTGCGTAAACCGGTCCACTGGGGAGGCTCTCAATCCCTTCGGCGCCCAGTCTGACAGACGCTGTCGAAGATTTGAGCAATTATCCAGACCTACGGCAAGCAAAGCCGAATTCCCGTCTTTCAAATGCAGACCCTTTTGTCGTCTCTTCGAGCAGAAGCGGTGACTGATGGCCTCGGCGACTCATCGGGCGACTGGGAAGCTGGCGTGACCAGCGCCAGAGCTGACGGCGGAGCGGCGCTTCTTTAATCCTCAGTCAAGTAGCCGACCGGCCGACTGCCTATGCCCGCCAGGCATTGTCCCTGCTGGTCGGAGGATGAGACGTCGTGTCGCCGCGACGCCACGACGAAAGAGGACAACAGAGACGGCGTCTTCCTGGAAGAGACCGTGGCGGCTACCGCAGATCGCCCCGCTAATTGGACAAGCTGTGCGCGGACCCTTTGAAGTTTGCTGCCAGGATCGTGGGAACTCTCGACTAACGGCACACACACGACGAGAAAGAGCCCTGCTGGCGCCACCTTGCAGTGCAGTGTTCACAACTCAAAATTGGACGTTCACGTGGACCGTGCATGCTCGTCCCCCTCACCTGTTGTGTGTGTGTGATTGGTGTTCCACTCGGAGAGGAGGAGCCCGACAGTGCATAAAACGACGCCGCAGAGTGCTGGACGGGGCTCTGAACTATGTAACGGTTCAACCACCACGCTCGTGCTTTGTGAAACCACTAACCTTTCTTTGCTGTAAATATGTGTATATAGTGCCATAAACCATGTTTTGTTTTTCGTATCCTCCAGCGACTTTCCTTCCGACCCTTAACAACTGATTGGCAGTGGTGAGACGGACTTCACGACATGGTGCTGTGCTGTGGTGAGTGCTTGGTCTTTGCTATAACTTTCCAGGCTTCATTTCTCGAGTGTGCATTGATTAGAAGGTGGATTGTGTGTGAGTTAGGGAGATCACCTATTTCTGTGTTAGAGGAATCCCCTACATTTGTGTGAGATGCAGGACCAAAGGACAACGACAATAATGCAGGTGAGGACACTGCTAAAAATGGTCTTTTCTACATTTGTGAGGACCTTGGTATTAAGATTAGGTAAGGGATGGGCAGGTCAGAAATTTTAGAGCTAATTTTGAAAAGCGCCAGTGAGGAGGATATTGGGTACGCGTTAAAAGCTTTAAAAATGTTGGAGGAACGAAATCAGGAGCGAGAGGAACGGAACCGAGAGGACACGAAAGAGAAGAACGAGAACGAGAGGAACAGAAACGAGAGGAACGCGAAAGAGAGGCACGAGAAAGGGATAGAAAAGAGCGTGATCGAGCACGCGCCTTGGTGCTCGAACAATTGAAACAGAAAATCGAGGCAATGAGGTGGAATTTTCGGGCCATTCGCAAGTGTAGCGCACGAGAAGTGCGAGGTGCAGTCCAGAGCTTTAGAGAAGGCTAGCAGGTGTGAACATATCAGCAGATTCGAAGGCGAATCGAGTTTGAGTGCTGCGAATGATGCTGCACTGAGTAGAGAGGCCGACAAAGGCCAGAGCGAGTGCGACGAGGTGCTGTGCCAGTTAACTGTTAGCGAAACAGCTAGAATAGCTGTAGACAATCTGGCACAGACCTCACTGATTTTGTCGCAACGGTGGAACTTGCAAACAGTGTGGAAGTACGCAAGGACACCGAAGAAAGCTCAGAAGCAGCGAAAGTAGGTAGCGGGGATATCAGTACAGTCGCAGACAGCTCTCAGCAATGCGAGCTAGATGGTTTGAAGGAAAGCAGCTGCACTGTTCCTAAGAGCGTCAAGCTGTCCGCCAGTCTAGAGTGTGAAATAGGTGATTTTTTCGCAAATCATTTAGACGGCGCGGCGTCGACAGCTGACGAATGCTGTGAGAGGGTGAGCGAGTTTGAGATGCGAGCGGGAAGCTTCGAAATGAGTCGCAAAAAGCGGTGCCGACGCAAGAGACGTCGGAGAGCTGCGAGTGAGACAAGCAGCTCTACGCGTGTTGAGAAAGGTTCGAAGCCTATTAGCGCAGCAAGCAGAACTAGGAATTTTGCGTCGGCGTCAAAGTTCATTTGTATGCGTCTGAACTGCCGGATGAAAGAAAAGGGACCAGCGGGTCCATCGCAAATGAAATCAAATGGGAGGCGCCAGGTTAGTTGGGTGTGTGAGTACAAAGTTAACACAGGTGAATCGGCCCGACATGGCAACAGTGCTAGGAATCGACTGCCAAAATAGTGTAGCAGGTGTGTGCAGAAGCACTCTTGTGCTGTAGAACAGCCGATGACGCAACCCGAGGCGAACTTCCTAGTTGTGGGGGAAAGTTTGGTCGCAAACGTTGCAGCAAGAAAGCGGAGCGACTAAGGAACATAAAAGGCGGTGATCGGCCGGGCGAACAACACAAGGGTAGGTCATCGGCCAGTTCAACAAGGTCTTTGTGTCGTGCAGTAAGGCACAAGCGGCGAAATAATGGTAGTCTACAGCGTTCATCCTCGGGACGGAATGTGCGGTGGAGATTTTGGGCTTTGCGTGGGCAGGAGTGTCGAACATGTGCTTGAACAAGGGCCACAATAGCTAAACACCACACGGGAGCTAGCCAAAAAAAGGCATGGCCACTCTGTCCCACGCATCGCTTGGGTCCCCTCCGCCAGACTGACAGAGGCAGGCTGAAATCGCGAATGATGCGTGACTGCGCCGTTCAGCTGGTAGCAAGTACGCGTAGTTGCCTCGGGAGTTCTCGAAATCCGGCAAGACCGCGATCGCCGCGTGTGCGATTGAGGTGAGGGACGGCTGTAAGCTGGAGAGTCGGACAAAGGAATTTTCTTAGAAGCATGTTTGTGTGCTTATTTTTGGTTTTAAAGTAGTATTCCTCTGTCATCTCCCCGGCTAGTTCGTGTAGCAGCAGTTTTTTCCTTCTAGATTTTTTAAAAAGCATTGTAAGTGTTTGAGTTGAGTTACTGGGAAATGACCTACGGTTAGGTAGGCGATTGGTGTGCTGACGCTCTTTGGATGAGAGTATGATGTCGTGCTAGAGCGCACAGCAAGGTCATGTGCGTTCTTTAAAAACATGAGCTGACATGAAACTACATTCAACAAATGAGCATGTTAGCACACGAGTTGCATTTCCCTTTATTATTTTGGTATGTGCTCAGGGATCATGAATTCTTTAGCTGAGCGTTATGTTATAGCGAACGTTGAGATTAGAGATGCGTTCTAAGGATTTACACAGTTCGATATATTTAGAGAATGAAGGATGCGCCCAGATAACTTGTGTATAGGGTATGGCAGAATTCGTGTGAAACCTTTGTATTTGGTTGTGTTTCATGAAATTAGTCATGAAATTAAATGTCAGTTACAACTTAGTAGTGCGGGTGGTAGGAGAAAGCTAGTTTTGTAAAATTGGAATTACGGTTATATGGGGCCAAATTGTGTTTGCCTTTGTGTGCTTTTCTCACACGGCAATATGTTCCATTTTTTGGTAAGCATCTCCACGTCCATGACTGTTGTAACTTTGGCGGCACCAAATTGTCTCAAAATTTTTGCGTACAGGTTCCTCTTTTGTTTGTGTTTCTTGAGAAGCCTGGAGGGTTTTAAGCGGGTCCAATGTGGTTGACTTCAGCATGGTATTGTGTTGTGTGGTTAGCCTTGCTGTTGTCGGTCATTGTGAGCTGGAGGGAGAAAGTCAGGCCATCGCCCTCGTCACCAACCATTCTCTTCGTGCCCAGCGGTTGGGAGCGCTGGCCAGCCGAGATTTTCCGGGCTGCGGAGGAGCTGTCAAGCTTGGCCTGAAAATTCGTCTGGACAGACGCCATCGTGCGTAAACTGGTCCACTGGGGAGGCTTTCAATCCCTTCGGCGCCCAGTCTGACAGACGCTGTCGAAGATTTGAGCAATTATCCAGACCATGCGGCAAGCAGAGGCGAGTTGCCGTCTTTCAAATGCGGACCCTTTTGTCGTCTCTTCGAGCAGAAGCGGTGACTGATGGCCTCGGCGACTCATCGGGCAACGGGAAAGCTTGCGTGACCGGCGCCAGAGCTGACGGCGGAGCGGCGCTTCTTCAATCCTCAGTCAAGTAGCCGACCGGCCGACTGCTTATGCCCGCCAGGCATTCTTCCTGCTGGCCGGAGGATGAGACGTCGTGTCGCGGCGACGCCACGACGAAAGAGGACAACAGAGACGGCATTTTCCTGGAAGAGACCACGGCGGCCACCGCAGATCGCCCCGCTAATTGGGCGAGCTGTGCGGCGGACCCTTTGAAGTATGCTGTCAGGATCGTGGGAACTCTCGACTAACGACACACACACGACGAGGAAGAGCCCTGCTGGCGCCACCTTGCAGTGCAGTGTTCAGAACTCAAATTTGGACGTTCACGTGGACCGTGCATGCTCGTCCCCCCCACCTGTTGTGTGTGTGTGATTGGTGTTCCACTCGGAGAGGAGGAGCCCGACAGTGCATAAAACGACGCCGCAGAGTGCTGGACGGGGCTCTGAGCTATGTAACGGTTCAACCACCACGCTCGTGGTTTGTGAAACCACTAACCTTTCTTTGCTGTAAATATGTGTAAATAGTGCCATAAACCTTGTTCTGTTTTCGCATCCTCCTGCGTTCCTCCTTCCTGCGACCTTAACAGTACACAAGGCAAGTCTTGATATGTGGGGTTTAACGTCCCAAAACCACGATATAATTATGAGAGACGCTGTAGTGGAGGGCTCCGGAGATTTCGACAACCTGGGGTTCTTTAACGTGCACCCATATCTACGCACACGGGCCTACAACATTTCCGCCTCCATCGGAAATGCAGCCGCCGCAGCCGGGATTCGAACCCGCGACACAAGGCAAGTCTGCCACTTCAATCCTGCCAGTACTGTATCCATAACGCGTTGAAAAGTTGCAGGCGCTGAGCAAAGGCCGAAGGGCATCACCTTAAACTCGAAGAGGCCGTCCGGTGTTATAAACGCCGTCTTCTCTCGGTCTCTTTCGTCGACTTCGATTTGCCAATAGCCAGAGGTCCATTGACGAAAAGTACTTGGCATTATAGAGCCGATCAAGTGCGTCGTCTATTCGTGGGAGAGGATACACGTTCTTTCTTGTGATTTTGTTCAGGCGGCGATAATCGAAGCAGAAGCGTAGGGTCACATCCTTTTTCCTCACTAGCTCCACGGGGGATGCCCTTGAACTTTTGGACGGCTGAATAATGTCATCTCGCAGCATTTCATCAGCTTGTCTCTTCATGGCCTCACGTTCTCGCGTCGAAACCCTGTACGGACTCTGACGGAGTGGTCTGGCATTATCTTCGGCTATGATGCGATGTTTCGTGATTGGGGTCTGCCTAATTTTCGATGACAAGAGAAAGCAATCTTCGTATTGCAGGAGTAGGGCCTTGAGCTGTTCTAGCTTATCGTTCGGAAGTCTGGGATTGACGTCGAAAGCTATGGGAGGGGCTTGGTTCCTCTGAGCAGGTTCCGCAGAATCGGCGAGGGCGAAAGCAGTGGTGGCTTCGACAATTTCTTCGATGTATGCGATCGTTGTTCCTTTGTTCACACGTTTGTACTCATTGCTGAAATTCGTGAGTATAACCATTGCTTTGCCTCCCCGCAGCTCTGCAATTCCTCTTGCGACGCAAATATTTGGGGTGACCAACAGATGCTGACTGCCTTCAACGACGCCTTCCAAGTCAGGAGATTTAGGAGCGCCGACTGAAATAATGGCGCTTGAGTGAGGCGGAATGGTGACTTGTTCTTCCAGCATATTCAAGGCATGGTGTCCTGACGGCGTGCGCGGTGGTAGGGCTTCTTCTGTAGATAACGTCATCGACTTTGTTTTTAGGTTGATGACAGCACCATGGAGGCATAAGAAGTCCATGCCAAGGATGACATCTCTTGAGCAACGCTGTAGGACTACGAAGTCTGTAGGATAAATGCGGCCGTTAATGGTGACTCTCGCTGTGCAGATTCCTGCAGGCGTTACGAGATGACCTCCGGCTGTGCCGATTTCAGGGCCCTTCCAAGCTGTCCTAATTTTCTTTACCTTCGCAGCGAACGACCCACTGAGGACGGAGTAGTCTGCTCCAGTATCGACGAGAGCGGTCACACTGTGGCCGTCGATAAGAACGTCGAGGTCGCTAGTTCGCCGTCTCGCATTACAGTTAGGGCGTGGCGTCGGGTCACGGCTGCGTCGGCTTGTTCCGCTGCTTCCATGTTGCGTCGTCAGGCCACCTTCGGTAAGTGAGCTTTCGCCGTCAGGGCTTTGCCTGGTTGGCATTGTGTTCGGAAAGCTCCGTCACGGCGTCGTCGTCGTCGGAGGATCTTCGGTAGTTCGTCGCACAGCAACCGCACCTCCACCGGTTGCTGCCCTTAGTTTCCCGGATACGGGCTAGGAGACCGGCACCGCGTTGGGCCGGAGTACTGCCGGGGGTGCGGTGACATGCGGCGGCTGGGTGACGGCGAACGGGAAGGACTTCGAGGTGTCCATTGAGTTCCTGTCAGGTAGTCGGCGATGTCACGTGGCCGTTCCCCTGGCTGCGGACGTGGTGCATCGACGGCGAAGCCCCGCAGTCCCATCTGTCGGTACTGGCAACGGCGGTAAGTGTGCCCGGCCTCGATGCAGTGGTAGCACAGTAGGTGGTGGTCAGGGGTGCGCGAAACGTCGGTTTTCCTCGGCGCACTGCGATGGCCCGCTGGCGAACGGTAGGTCGTCGGTGGGGGTGGTGGCGGCAGTGGTGTCTGGCGACGAAAGTGCGATGGGGCGGCGTTTTGGCGTGCGCGTGGAGGAGGGGCGTGGCGGCGTGCTGCAGCAGCATAGCTCATGACTTGCAGCTGCGGCTCTTGAGGCTGAGGAACGCCCAGCGACTGCTGGATCTCCTGGCGTACGACGTCCACGATGGATTCCACGTGAGGGTGCGCTGAAGGAAGTAATTTTCGCAGCTCCTCTTGCATGATCGCTCGGATCGTCTCACGCAAGTCAGTGGTTCCGAGCGCTTGCATGTCGGCGTATCTTGTAGACGAGAAGCTACGGTTATAATGCCGCGTGCGCATCTCGAGCGTCTTCTCTGTCGTAGATGCTTCGGAAATGAATTCGGCGACTGTCTTAGGCGGGTTTCTGATCAGCCCGGCGAAGAGTTCCTGCTTTACTCCTCGCAGAAGTAGACGCACCTTCTTCTCCTCGGACATGTCGGAGTCAGCGTGTCGGAAGAGTTTAATCATATCTTCTCTGAATATCGCCACGTTTTCATTTGGCATCTGCATGCGGGTTTCGAGGAGAGCTGCGGCCTTCTCCTTGCGCACCACACTTGCAAAAGTGGTGAGGAACCTGGCGCTAAAGACATCTCACGGTGTGAGGCTTCGCTCTTGATTCTCGAACCAGGTCCGAGCAGCATCTTCCAAGGCGAAATACACATGCCGTAGCTTGTCTTCGTCTGTCCGGTCATTGAAGGCGGCAACGCGGTCGAACCTTTCGATCCAGCTTTCCACGTCTTCCAGTGGCGAACCTCGGAAAGTTGGCGGCTCTTTGGGTTGCCGGAGCAAGAGTCGTGCAGGTGGAACCGGCGTTGACAGGGTCGCCGTGGTCGACGTCAACGTCTTGGTTCTCCGAGCCTTGTCCAGTAAAAGACCGTACTCTGGTGGCAGACCTTGTTGCCTGCGGCTAACTCGCTGCTCGTTGCTGGCGTCGGTGTCTTCACGGCGTGGGCTGGGTTCATGTCTTGACGGAGGCGTCCGGTACATGGAGAAACAGCACCTCCACCAGATGTCACGGGGTCGTGACGTGGCCGAAGACAGGAGAGTTCATGTTGCGATTTAACTGTTTATTTGGGCGAACCCGTGCCCGATAAACGGAAAGTTCAATTACAGCAGCAGTCTTGCACACATAGCAGTCTCGGACAGATACAAAGAGAAGTTTATTAACTTCAAACTCAAAAAAATTCTTTACATCATTTTATACATACAGTGCTCGTTTAGACTCCCCTCTTGTGCACTATGGGGCATACAAACTCCATTATCCATAAAGGAAACTAGTCGCACATATACAGATCTATATATACAAGTTTGTGCTAAACTACGCATACATTCGTAAAAAAACCACAAATATATATATTTACAATCACATATACATATATTTACAACAGATCGTGAACATGGGTAGGCATATTTACAATACTTCGACTGGCGCTATACATACAGCTGTAACACAATGTTTTGGGGAGAAGGCGTTAATAGGAGATTATGGGGGTACGGAGTTTCGCACCTCTGACGAAAAAACATTGTAGCGGCGAACGGAGCGTCGGCCTTCAATCAACAACTGACCAGCGGCGAAGCGCGTCGCCATTTATACTCTTGCCGTCGAACGTTCTAGCGTTATCGCGGGCGGTGGCGTAGGTTCCAGAACAATCTGTACTGTTCGCACTGTGGGCGTGATCTTATCGAAATGATCTACTACAGTTCGAAACCTTCTCGAAAACTGCAGGCGCGGTTTGCGCTGAGAATCGTGTGGTGTTTTGGGACGATAACAAAAACTTGGGAAATGAAACGTGGCACTATCATACGGGCCATAGGCAAGTTTCGACTCTATCTTTACGGGCGCCCATCCTGCGTGGTTACAGATCATCATGCATTATGTTGGCTCTCCTGATTAGAATATCCAACCGGCCGGCTCGTCCGTTGGGCGCTTCGCCTACAAGAGTACGACATTCACGTCGTTTACTCATCTGGGCGAAAGCATTCCGACGTAGACGCTTTGTCCCTATCAACCTCTACGATGTAGTGACAAGTCGCCGCCTTCACTTGTCCCCGACATATCTGCACTTAGAACCAGTGACATGGTACAGGAGCAACAAAAAGATTGTTGGATCGCGTCCCATCTCAACTTGTTGAATCGAACTCCCTCGCAAAACATCCCTAGAGGTACGCGCCGTCAAATACACCACTTCGTGATCAGAGATGGTTTGCTATACAGATGGAATTATCTCTTCGAAGGATGCCAATGGCTCTAGTTATTCCCGGACGTCTCGCTCAGACATATGCGCCTCCTTTCACCCGACCCACAATGCGCTCATGCTGGAGTGTTAAAAACCTACACCCGCCTCTCCCACCGCTACTACTGGCGTGGAACTTATCGCTTCGTTCGTCGCTACGTACGTTCCTGTCTCGCTTGCCAGCGCCGGAAGAATCCACTCCAAGTTCTCCAGCTCCACTACAACCCTTACCTTGTCCTGCCTGACCGTTTGACCGTGTTGATTTCAATCTGTATGGACGTCCTCCGATTACACACGCTGGAAATCGCTGGGTAATTGTCGTTATCGACACCTTACGTGCTACGCAGAAACGTCACCACTCTCTTCTGCGTAAGCGAGTGACGTTGGTCGTTTCGTATTGCATCAGATCATTTTACGTCACGGTGCACCACATGAACTCCTGGGTGACCGAGGGCGTGTGTTTTTGTCGGACGCCGTCGAATCGCTTGTCAAGGAATGCCAAGTCATTCATCACACCACTACCGCGTATCATGCTCAAATTATGGCATTACAGAACGATTCAACTGCACATTAGGAGATAAGCTGTCAATGTACGTCGCAACTGATCACACCAACTGGGACAGCATTTTCCCTTTTGTAACATACGCGCATAATACTGCTGTCCAGACAACCACCGGTTTCTCTCCATACTTCCTTCTTTATGGTCGCGAGCCCTCTTGCACGCTAGACACCACCCTTCCTAACCGCCCGGATGTTGTTGAGTCGACGACGATGTCACGAGCTGCTAAATACGCGGAAGTGTCATCAGCTTGCCCGCTCCCTCACAAGTGCTGAACAGCAGCGCCAGAAACACCACCGTGATAGCCCGACGCCTCCGGCATCTTATGCATCGGATGACCTTGTCAGGCTTCGCATCCCTTCAACCAGCCCTGGTCTCTCAACAAAACTGATGTACAAGTATAACGGCCCTGAGGTATGGTTAAACAAACTTCACCCGTCAACTAAATTGTGGAGCCGCATGAGCAGCCCCATGATCAACGACGCCGTGGGCGTGAGACCGTCCACATAGACCTCCTACAACCATATTAAGATCCCTCTATTGTCTCCTGCCCATGAGTCGCCTGGATGACTCTTTTCCGGAAGGGAGGAAAATGTAGTGAAGAAGATGAGTGCTATTCAGATAGGCAGGGGGTATCACTCAGTCTGTTAAGCAGACGACGTTTGGTTTGCTGGGTACACAGTTTGGTTCCGCAATCACTTGTCTTGTCGTGACCACTCTCCTGTTTTATAAAAGAAAGCCGCAAAAAATGGCAGCATATCCACGGGGTGAATGATGGAGAGTGGGGCGAAGCATCTGTGCGTCCATTCATTCTTGCTTCCGTCCGTCCATGCGTCCGTCTGTGTGACTGTTCATGCATCTATCCGCCCACCCGTGCGTGCGTCTGTTCGTGCTTCCGCACGTCCATCCGTGCATCTGTCCCTGCGTTCTTTCATGCATCCATCTATGCGTCCATCCGTCTGTGCAGCCATCCGTGCATCCGTCCATTCATCTGCCTGTGTGTCCTGTTCGTACATCTAGTCAGCACTCCAAGTACTACCATCTCGCATCTTTTCATCATATTTGTGTTCATCCGCCCGGTCATGCGTGCGTCTGTTCGTGCGTGCGCACGACCATCCTTGCGTCCGTCCCTGCGTTCGTCCATGCATCCGCCACTGTGTCCGTCCGTGCAGCTATCCGTGCGTAAGTCCATGCATCTGTCTTTGTGTTCGTTTGCCCATTTAGTCAACACTCCAAGTACCACAGTTTCCCAGCTTGTCATCATATATTTCGCTTATAGAAGCACCAGGCCCCGGAAAATCTCAAGTTCGAGTGCTCACCTGTAGGGGGCGACAAAATCAACCACGGCGCGTTTCTGCTTCAAACACCCAGAGTGGATCTACTGACCCTTCTCGCCACTCGCGCTATTGCACTTTCTTGTAGATTATCAAATACACCTCCTTTGCGTGCCGCTACACAAAAAACAACTTGTTCTTCTAGTAAGTAGTTTTTTTTAAACATGTGCTGCCTCATCAATTTTTTGTAATAGTTTACGCTCCAGCTGACTGAAGGTCAGCAGCAGCCTATTGACATCATTATCCTCATTTCGAAGTATGCGGCGGCCAACGGTTGCGACGACAGGTAACGGCTCGCGGTGCGTTCGGATGTCTCTCGGACTGTTTCTTTTCGCTGTAAATATTTCGAGCCTCTGTCCACCGACACGTTCTTTCTCGTTATGTTTATTTTGACTCGTTCAAATGCTTTCGCGAAGGGAATTCAAGTGACTTCCGATAAGACGAATCGGACCGTTGCATGCGGATGAAACCACCTCTGTTGCAAGCCCCGGGCCGGTGAGTGTAGAAACCACTTCAGTGGTTTTTTTAAGGACGTTGCTTATGCAGGGCTGGTTAGGTTCATAATTCAACAATATGCTAGTTTTTTTGCCAAAAGATGCTAGGGCGTCAGCACCAGTGGCAGCGCATTGCAATATAATTTTTAAAACGATTTATGTGTCTTAATCTGTAAGCCGTAAGCGTGCGTTACTTGCGGCGTGGCGTCACGCGGGAACGAGTCACTGACTCAATAGTTAATTTTAAAACTCTATCAACAGGTAACACCAACCAGGCTATTGCGGTGAAAGAAGGCAAACAAATTAAATAACTGTCGCCTTGCATGTGTCTCCGTAGTTAGACGATATATTATTAAAAAAACTACTATTTAATAGTTAACTGCAGTCGCATTGGAGAAACATCACATATTTATGAGTCTGGTTTTGCTATAGTGTGACCAAGAAAGTGTCACATAAATGAGAAATACTTTTTTTATTGCGACAGCCTCCTGGCCCACCTGACATGGAAGCAGCTTTGTACAATGGGCAGGGGACCTGCTACATGACATGCCTTGTGAAGAAGCTGCCCTGAGTGATACACGTGTTATGAGGTACCTGTACATAAACTACTGCTGTTTACTAGTTAACTGAGTTTCTTTTCTTACTTTGGAAAATTTTATGCATTGATTATGCATTGAATACATACAATATTATCTGGTGATCTTACTTGTTTTTTCAGACTGCCATGCAACGACAGGATGACTACCCCCGAATGTCCACTCTGCAAGCACGCTGAAACATCTGAATGTCCACTACAACAGGTCATCTCAAACCTCACACATGTAATGCTGTATTTGTTAATGTTTTACCGCGTTTATCATGAATGGAAGCTTTATATTGGCCACAAGCATTGGCTGTCTACAGTGGCATGGAGTCTACATCTCAATAATGTTGAAACTATAACGCTATTAGTTAGATGGTGTGGCACTGCTGAGCTCAACAAAACACTATTCGATCCCAGCCACAGTAGCCCTATGTCAATGGGGGTGAAACGCTAAGACGCTTGTGTGCTTAAGGATTTGTTCGATTCGCCTGCACCACACGTTTCATTTAGTAATGTGCTGCACCTCGCCATTCATTTCAGTGGCGCGGCAATGACATCTTCTAAATCGTGCCATTCATTTCAAAAGGCGCAGGAGAGGTACAGCACCAAAACTAGTTCATGACTTTCCTGTACCTTCTGCCCCGACCGCGCTGGTTTGATGCAGCCACACGCACAACATTACATAAGACGTAGGTATTGTACCCACCTTGACAATATGCGGCGTGTTTTGTCAAGATGTTCGCACCTCATTAATTAAGCGAACAAAAATAAGGATTCCACCTTGTCGGCACCTTGTCATTCACTTGTGATGCCGCACTGGTAAACTCGTGCTGCACTAGTTCTGAACTTCTCGTGCACAACTGCCAACCAGTTCCAATTGGTGCAGGTGAACTAAACTGACGACTAAAAGATGGAAGCTTGAAATATGAAAAAATCTGTTAACATAAGGTGTCAGAGCGAATGTTTCGACAAGTAGTCTTGTCTCCTCTGAGGCTACAATGTAATTTGTTTGAACTCCTGGAAGCCAGAATTGGTCTAAATTTGCCCACTATACTGTAAGACTCACAATCACTTCATAGTTGGCATGTGAATAGTCAGAAATTAATAATTGAAAAATGAACAACCCTGCAGTGAGGAGCATTAACAGGCTTTCCGACATTTAGTTGGCCCCGCCATGGTGGTCTAGTGGCTAAGGTACTCGGCTGCTGACCCGCAGGTCGCGGGATCAAATCGTGGCTGTGGCGGCTGCATTTTCGATGGAGGCGGAAATGTTGTAGGCCCGTGTGCTCAGATTTGGATGCACGTTGGAGAACCCAAGGTGGTCAAAATTTCCGGAGCCCTCCACTACGGCGTCTCTCATATCCATTTGGTGGTTTTGGGACGGTAAACCCCACAAATCATCATCATCGACATTCAGTTGTGCCTTGTGACAGTTTACGAGCAACACCCAGAACTGTTTTGTCTAAATAACTGTGTTTAACTCATACAAGTTTACAAGAAAGATGTGCCAAAGCTCATAAGGCTGCCCTCAATTGCTTTATCTTTGCACGTATGTTCAATGGGCTCCTAAAATAATAAATCATAAAGCTAATAAACACTTGCAGCACAGCTTCCTCAAAAACGTGAATGCTGTCGTGAAGAGCAAAATTGTGTTCATTGCATGTGGTGCAGTTCTTTTTTTCGTATAGCAAAGAAATGTTCCTCATTTTTTTAGCACATCTGCTTTTGTTTAAATTAAGTTGTCATAACTATAGTGTCCACCACTACGAAGTGAAATTCTGTGCACTAGGGTCATGAAAAAAATCTAGGAAATCGCTCAGGTATGTAAAACATACATGATCTTGACTTATTCACAGCCACACTGCAAGTTAGTGCGTATTCAAGTCCTAACCTCTAAAAGTAGGC
>NW_023607174.1:0-39202 GCF_013339725.1 Rhipicephalus microplus
CATACAACTCCGTGTGTGACTTACAGTGTCAATCAGCCAAGCTGATCTCCGATTAAGTGGCAATAACTGTCGCGCCCAGGCTTTTGAGCAATATATCTCCACCTTTCCAGACAAAACAGCTGCATGGCTTCATGCTCTCCTAGCACCTTTTCGAAAGGAATGCATCTTTCTGGCACCTTTCACGCTCTACGGCTACTTTGCATCTGCTGTGGCGGGTTTGTGCTTCTTGCTTCCTTAGCTTTTAAGCTAGGCTGAGAAAGATTGACTGTGCTGTTTCGTTCAGGGTGTTCATATACGGGTTTTGTGCTCCCTTCTCTAAAACTTGCTGGCCTTTATACTAACGTAAAGGTTTCCTCCCTCAAGTTCTACCTATATTATCATGTTTTTTTTTTGTTTTAGTAGCATAATTTGGTATGAATTGACGACTTGCTGCATATTTTCTCTCTTTATCATGAAACAAATAGGAGAATGGGCATTATCTTTATGCACGTTGATGTGCTATGTTAAAGATATTCAACATTGCTCAAAGTATGTCAGAGCGGAACAACGACAATTGATTTGTACATGTGACACGAAACTGTTATGTGTAGTATGTGCTTATTTCGCCGAAACTTACGTAAACCTGAAAATACTTCATTAAGGCCAAGTAAAAAATTATTCCTGTGCGTATAACTGGAAGCGTAATCTTCGAAAACGAAAACATTGGTGTCTGCTCATTGGGCCTGGCATACTGTGTGGATATCACAGAAAAGCAACCCTTGCTTCTTGTCATGTGCGAGCATGTACTTCAGGCAGGCACGTGCGGAAAAAAGAAAACTTAGACAGTTTCACTTACGAAGAGAATGTACGTTCGACAGTATGTGTTCTGAAAAAGAATTTTTTAAAATGCTCATTTGCCCTGCCTGAGGGCTAAATGAAAAAAAAATCTGAAAAGATAAAGTGGACCGCACTCTCCATGTTCAGTTTTTTTTCAATATCCTAGCTGTTTACCTAATCAATATTCTAGTTCGCATTACATCGCTGTTGATTATTTGTACTGCCAAGCACAAAACTGGGCAATCTGGTTTATATTCGTATATTTAGTCATTGGCGCTGCAGAAGACACTGAACAGACCCCCACTGCCTTCCCTCAATTCTTAAAGCCCGTTTCTGAAGTATGATTTGCTGACAGTTGTAGCTTCAGTACCTTCAGAGATTGATAAAGTGCTTTTGAAATTTGATGACGTGGCCTTGCTCAGGTCATAAGCGTTGCCTGCTTAAAAAGCAGAATCAATCATTACACAATTCTATATTACAATAATATGAAGTTTGGAAAGCTTACAGAAAGCGCCAAATAAATATGCCGAATAGGATTTCAATTTCCTCGAGGCCCTTGACGCATCAAGCTTGCTTTTATTGATAGGCACACAATCTTCCAAAGTGAGTTCGAAAACTGCATCTTTATGTGGAGGCTAGAAATCACTATCAAAGCATAAAACTACCGTCCAACTGCTAAACTGTGGGTCATCCGCGAATATCGCCCTCTACATTATCGAAGACGCGACAGACACTGTTTATATTTTACAATGAATAATATTATCGGTAAGTTGTAGCTATACGTCACTTCCGTTACCCTTTCATTATAACGGCTTTCTGGTCGGTGAAGTGATGGATCGGTGATGGGGCGTAGTTGTATGTTTGCGAGGACGAAGTAGTGGACAGTTTGCGAAGGCGGAACTATAGACGGTCACATGGAAACAAGGGATGGACACAGTGGCAACATCTATGGATCTCTAACGCGCACCTGGGTACAAGTACACGACCATCTTGCATTTCATATGGGCTACTTCTCAACAGTGTTGACTTTATGGTCGGTAAAGTGGTTGATCAGTGATGGGGTGTAGTGGAATGTTTGCAAGATGGCTACATACACCAACCAACGTAACGTTGACACCAACAAAGGAAGGACATACCCACACCCTAAGGAGCTTTGCCCATAAAAACCTGAGACGCAACTTCGTGGTTGACCATGGAATTTCAACCTTGTCGCTGTTGTTTTCAGATAAGTTCATTGAGAAATAAAAACAGACGCCATTGTATATCACTGTGATTGTCATGACTTTTCATTTGCGGAACTTAGTTTGAATAGAAGAAAAGGGAGTCTAACATGCCTCACAATGCAGATCGGTGTTCTTTCTTACCTTTTTTCTATTTTCATACATTTCTATCAATATGGCTCTTCAAGCCGTGAAAACTAAAGGAGAATTTATGTTGGTCAAAATGCTCTACTTTTACGGTCTTTGCATTGCATGCATGCATGATCTGATGACAAAACATAAAAAAATGAGTGACAACAAATGAACATTAGAATGGGTATGAAATCTCAAAATTATCCCAGCGACCAAATAGTTTCATTACCGCGGCCCCATCACACCTTGGTTATTCCTTCGTTAAAATTTGCGGCTATTCTACAGCTCCTTCTCATGCAAATGCACTTGCAGAAAAAATAAAGAAAGAAGCTTTTACAACATTGTCATCTTTGTTCGCGCCTTTAGCTACATCCCAAGAAAGGATATGTCTCTGCCTTTCAGTGAAGTGCCAATTCTGAAGAAAGAAAATACTTCTCTGGGCACAAATCAAACTTATCCTTCTTAAATGTGGATTCTTTGCAAATGTGGCGAAACTGCTCTGTGTCGTTAAAAAATGTTTTTGTAATATATAGAAGCCCTCACGACGCACATTTGATCAATTCCTTATTATCGCTCGATCCTAACACTGCCTCCTTATTTATGAATATACGTTATTTATAATGTTCGAACAATGGATGATTTATGGTATGTGAGGTTTAACGTCCCAAAACCACCACTTGATCATAAGAGACGCTGTAGTGGAGGGCTCCGGAAATTTCGACCACCAGGGGTTCTTTAACGTGCACCCAAATCCGAGCACATGGGCCTACAGCATTTTCGACTCCATTTAAAATGCAGCCGCCACAGCCTGGATTCGAGCACGCGACCTGTGCGTTAGAAGTCGAGTACCTTAGTCGAGACCACCGGGGCGGGGCGGGGCGAACAATGTTCGTTCAGGAGAAGTTTAACATTACAGTCGAATACCTTGGTATGCAGACTAACAAAGTTAGAACTCTTTTCTAAGAGTTGTCCATGTTTTACGGCGATATCAAAATTTTTAAAATGAGGGACTGTGTAAAAACAGCGTCAGTGCATTATTTTGCTTTAAACCAAAAAAAAACGAAAAAAGTTCCAACAGGATTTGCTATTCATATCAGATAGAACGGCAATTAAAGAAAAAGGTATCTCCATCTACGGAAGGATCATTGTTTAGGACACATAGCAATCAGTCTAATAAAGCCCCTCATCAACCTCCAGTGCTACTAAATGACAGAAATTTTTTGACAAATGAAGAGATAAGTGTCATTTGGCGAATAATTTAGGAGCCCGAATTTAGAGACTTGTTGCAATTTTAAGACTACGTTGTTTTTAATTGCATTACAGAATGTTATTGCTTTATTTTTGCAAACATTTTCCCAAGCGTGAGAGGTTTCATTTGCCACAAGAGATTTGTATGTGTTTGCATATTGTATTGCTCCTAGTCGAATGGACTAAGTTAACAAAACGAGACGTCATGAACTGTCTCATTGTTTTTTGAATGGAGTAATGTACTGGCAAGCTATGCACATGTAGACATCAATAAGCAATGTCAGTTATAATTTTGAGGATGTGTTAAAAAGCCATTAATGTGGCTTTATAACTCTTACTTGCCGTTTATATTTCTACAAGTTTGTATTGTCCCAGTCAGTTAAATTTCTCTGCTCATCTGCTGTATGCTTCAGCTGTTTAGATCAACCTGATTACCGTGCTAATAACAGTGCCAATTAGTGCCTTACTTTGCTCAATCGCGGCTGCAAAGGCTGGTTGTTCAGTGTTTTCTTCATCCCTAAAATCATAACAGGGATATTTGTTTGTCGGCTGATGTTTAGCCAAGACATCATTTTTCTGGTTTCTTTATTACTGACGGCTTCGGCAAATCGTCCACTCCCTCCTCAAGGCCACTCCACCATGTGCATTTTTGTACAGCATACTTCATTTAATTGTGCACTTGCTTGTACGCTATATCGTTTACTCTTTAGCACTTCCTTGCCCCATGTACCGATCCTTCGGCACCCCTTCCAGTAAACTGCATTCCTTTCTATGCAGGTTTGTACTGCCGCCTTCCTTCGTATTTAAAACGTTTCGTTCAACAGCAAAACATAAACCAGCTCTGCTCAGACTGCTATAGATCGCTGCACTACTTTTGTGCAATTCCATTCGAGTCGTCACACTTTTTTGTTTTTGTCTTTCCTCGATTCCATCGTTGCTATCCTCGTATCGGTGTTGTCAGCGTACTCACACCGACTGGGATACGCGCAGTAACTTTCGCCATCGTGCATGCTACAGCTGGTCGCGCGGAAGGTCTGTCTTCTTTAAGTTCACGGATAGCCTGCAAGCACTGCAACAGATTATGTGGGCGAAGTTAGGACGAACGAAAAAGCAACTAAGCAAATAAGAGTATTTCTATTCACAAAAAGATGTAGAAGACGTAGAAAACCGGAGAACTAGCGAATACGGTGAGACCGGGTGAAATAAGTAGAATCGGTGCAGTGCGTTAGAAAAGACTATGACACCCTGGTTCCATCCGACAGCGTGCTCCCTGGGAACCAATAATGAACGGCCCAGCCAGTGCGACCGCAGCCGCCGTCAGCGATAATGAACGTTTGGAGGAAAAACGAAGGCAGCGCAGAAAAGTTGAAATGAAGGGCAAGGAATCAAAGTGAAGTAGTGGAGACTTTTTTTTTTGCTTTCTGCACTATCCTTTTATGTCTTTCAGGTTGATCTCTGTCACCGCAGAGTGTGCGTAATGACGGGAACGCGAATCGTAATAGAAAAACGAGCGCGAGTGTGAAAGTACACGGAGAACAGTGCCGCAAAAAGATGAGAAGCGTGTATTCACACGCATGACATTAGGCAAGCAACGCAGTGCCTCGTGATCTTTACTCGACCGAATTGTGCTCAAGCTGTTTAAAAAAAGCTTTTTAGACCTCTTTGTTGGTGCTCCTCATGAATGAACATCATCCTTAGGTCTTCTTTCATGATCCCTTAAAGCCGAGTTTAATAACTGGGCTAGAGATTGGCTTTTTCGTGAAATACCTAAGAGTGCTATACTGAAGTATTTTAGATATTTATGGCACGTACAATGTGATCTGGGGGAACACTAACACTGTAGTTGAATTTTCATAAGCTCGCTTTCAATATTTTAAAGCAACTAAATATGCGGCCAACTCCGTGCAATTTAGAACGAATAATGTGCCTCTCTACTTTGTTCGCTTATTACTCACTTATGAATTAAGTCTCCATTAAAATTCGAAGCCTAACAGGTCGAAAGCGACTACTTTAACTCAGTCGCTCACTGCTCAGTTTTCAACAACGCACTTATACTCGCAAGCCTCTACACCAGTGTGAGGTGCGTAGGCATAAGACGTCAGCTTCTTTCACGGACCAATGCCAATACGAGTAGAGGAAAATTTGGTGTGGCGACAACTAAAGGCGCACGCAGGCATGATTATCGGTCAGAAATGGTAGCCTGACCAGGCCTAGTCACTGCTTTTAATGATCTTTGAAGAAACCGTGCAGCACGTTTTGGGCTTTCAATATTGCCTAAAGTGAACTCTGAGCGAGGCTTCGAGTAGGGGCAACGCCAACAGCGTTTGAAGCTGTGTTTTTTTTTTTTGTAGTCGTAGCAACGTAACATTCGTTACATGTTGTCGCAGAAGCTGTGAGCCCTGGAGTGCTACGCACTCCATTCTGGGCACTGCAGGCGTCACGAACCAAGCGAAACGCCGACAGCCTCGTTGCGACAAGCAAAGCCCGCCGTAGTGCACCATGCCAGCCCAGCTTACACACGAGCTTCGATTTAGGAGTCAGCGTGCGCGACACAGGCCGCGCATCGACACCGACCACTTTAGGGGTGAAGATTTTTATGGCGTGGCTTGTGCGTTTCCGTTGAGGATAACCGCCCCTCGTTATTTCTTGAACCGGCCATAGAGGGGGTACTTGTGCTATATGCTGAAAAACGCGAATAATATGACACTAGGGGGCGTTACTTGTGGAAAAGAAGGATTGACGTCACCTGTACAGAAGAATAGAGACACGAAAGCACGACTACGATTGCGTGTTTTTCGGCGGCACCGTACGCCAGAGGAAGCTCTATTCTACCATAAAAGCGCCATTTTGGCACGAGCGCGCATTGAGATGCTCGGCGACTGAAGATAGACAAGGCTGTTGAGCGGCGTGCGCGCAGGGCAGCGGTGGCTCGCGCTCGAAGAAGAAACACCGACGTGCGGGCGTGCGAGGGAAAAGCGCGCCGCGAAGCTGGGTGGCGGTGCCGCGACGACCCTGCAGTACGACAATGGGAAGATGATGCAGTGCGGCAGCGGCGTGTGGACTCAGCCCGCCACACTCCCCATCAATCACACCGTGGATATGCTATCATTTTTATGTACATTTAATAAAAAAAGGTTAACTGAATTGAACAATGTGTGACGAGACTGGCCAATTCCAACCTCTATGAAAAAAAAGAGACCGCAGTTATTTCTGAGCTTTGTTATTCCAGGACATATGGATCCACCGCTAGGGGGCCGTATAGACCAGACGCGTCTCGCATGGGCTCCTGCTTTTCGTGCTTTTTAACCCGAAACAAGGCCAGTGACGAATCCAAGAGTTTCACAGCCTCAGCCGCCAAGACACGAAGAATCGGCGGACACCTGCTTCTTTTGGGTGAGTGCATTCTGTCTCAAGATATAAGACTTAATTCCCGACAAGCGCGCGTCCAGTTTATTAAGCCTAACGCCAAGTTCGTTCCTGGGCAAAGCCGCGCGGCGCGTGCACAACGCGCTCAGGCGTTCCTGACGGCACGGCACGAGCGCTCGCGCTCACCGTGGCGAAAAGCTTAGAATGAGCAGAGACGCAGCCGCAGCAAGCGAAATGCAAAGAAACCAGCAAGACGAAGAAAATACAATGCAAACTGACCAAGTGGACGCAAACAAAACAACAGAAAATTTGTGGACCTATGACGCTGGCAGTGGCAGAACAATTGCAACGGAAAGCGCTTGGATCACGAGAAATAAGAAAGACAAGAAGGCTGTCGCCAATCCAAGGTCACCGGCCAACCAACCCACAGAGCAGCCACCTATCAATGAGCAGACGCTAAAGTCATCACCAACGCAGCAACAACGCAGGCCCAAGATGCCACCTCTGCCGCTCGATGACTTCAAGATCGTCTACCGCCCGCAAGCAGGTCTTGACCTCGCCAAATGGAACACCGTCGCTGTCACGCATGCCATCGGCAGAGTGAGTGGACTATCACAGCAAGACTTTAACGACAAGGTACGCGTACAAGTCCAGAGAATGGAAAACCTAATCATCGCAAGCACCGCCGCCAAAGAAGACGCCAAGAAGCTGGTAAGCATCCAGAAAATACAGCTTGGAGGAAATTTTTACACTGTGAACGGCAACATCAGAACACCGGACGATGTCTCCAGAGGCGTCATCAGTGGCTTGATACCCGGTACGAGCACCGCAGAACTCATGGCTGGAATTCGCGCACCGGCAAGATACACAGTTCTTCATGCCCGAATGCTAGGTCAATCGACCGCGGCAGTCGTCTTCTTTGAAGGACCGCACGTTCCCTACTACATAATTTTCCAGAGCGTAGACTTCCGCTGCAGACCATATCGTAAGTCAGTGCAGTATTGCCGAGCTTGTGGCAATACGGGTCACCGCCAGGACGTCTGTCCGAAACCTATCCCGGATTTCTGCTATAAATGTGGCAAGGCCGGACAAACGCAGGGACATGAATGCGCACCCATCTGCAAGATCTGCGGGGAAGGACACGAAACAGCAAGTAAAGAATGCAAAAGGAGACTAAAGCCAAGTCCACCACCCTTCAACGTAAGACAACAGCGCCTCAACAGGCTTCAAGAAATAGACAACAACTGGAACGCCAGCGGAGAAGAGTTCCCTGAGGTTAGCATATCGGCCGCTACCTCTAACAGTAACAATGAGGGCCGCGTCTCCACGCGCAGCAGTTCCAAGTCAAAATTGCGTTCGAGTTCGCGCTCCCACTCTCGCACGCGTTCCGTCTCTGCGCGCAGTAGATCCAAATCAATACTGCGTTCCAGTTCGCGCTCCCGCTCTCGCACGCGCTCGCGTTCCGTTAAACGTGCGAGCTACGCTGCCATGGCAAGTGGATCTAATGACCGCAGCAGCTTAACCTCCTCGAAGTCGGACACCTCATCCATACAGGGTCTCGAAGATAGACTGAAAAACCAGCAAGAAAAGCTCCAGAATCAGCACAGCCAACTGCAAAGCCAACAAAGTCTCATAAATAAACTGCTTCAGAGTCAAAAACGACAACAAGAGCTCATTGACAAACTACTTGAAAAGTGCACGCATCAGCAAGGACATTCGGACAATGCAGAACAACAATATCAAGAACAAGCAAACTCAAGCACAGAGCCGGCAACGACGCTGACCAAGGTAGGCGTCCAAGCCCTAGTGAACGCAAGGTGCACGATATTCGAAGAATCTTTCATGAATAACATGCACGCCACGATGGAAAAGATTGTCCAGTCTGCAATAGAAAAAACAGCCTCAATGTTTGAACACAAGATCACTACGCTTAATGCCAAAATTGATGGGATTGCTGCGCAAGTCAACAATTTCATCGCAGCACGTGAAGAAAACTTACGTAACCATGGCACAGTTCGACAGCTTGAACAACCCACGCCAAATGACTCGGAAGAAGGCACGAGCGAACAGTCACAATGCCTCTCGCTCAGTCTCGCCGAGTCGCGATGGCAGGCGTGACATCGAATCGATTGAAGATGGCAGTCCCTAACCATAAGTATAAGAACCAGCATTCAACTTTACGCATATGGCAATGGAACTGTCGGTCATACCGCCCTCGACACGCAAGCCTACAAGAATTCATCAAGCTTAACCAACCAGACATCATTGCACTTCAGGAAACCAACACGCAGAACGTACGACTGCAAGGCTACACGACCTGCGCACAAACCCATCGAACTGCCATACTTGTCAAGAAAGCACTTTCAACGCAAAAACACGAAATCGAGGACACTCAAATAGAGCATACCCTAATAGAGATTCTGCCGGAACGAAAGACGCAGCAAAGTCTTTTCATAACCAATATATACAGCCCCCCACGAGACCAACTACCAGACTTCGATCACTTCATACGAGAAATCAGGAAGCGCACAAATGGCCACCAGATCATAATAATGGGAGACTTTAACGCCTCTCACACGGCATGGGGCTATCATATCACCACGAGGAAGGGTTCTAGAGTGCACGATACTGCTCAACATCACAGACTAACCCTGTGGAACGACCCTCTTCAGAAGACGAGAATCGGGAACAGCGTCTCCAGGGATACAAATCCAGATCTTACATTTACGGCGAACGTCACTAGGGCAGAGTGGAGTGTGCTACCGGAAACTTTAGGTAGTGATCATCACATCATCCAACTCTCCGTAGCGCACACTCGTAAACAGACCAAGACTGGAATAGCGCGGTTAACGGAATGGCAATCCTTTAGGAATGACCTCGACGTTGAAACCACCATAATCGACATTGAAGACTGGTTTAAGAATGTGCTCAAAATAGCCGAACGCTACACTAAGGACATACAGCTTGACGTCGATACACCCGCCGTCGACGCGCATCTCCTCCACCTTTGGGAGGCTAGAAGAGGACTTCTAAAACGGTGGAAGCGGCAAAAACTAAACAGAAAGTTACGGAAACGCATTTCTCTCCTCACCGAGCAAGCTCAAGATTATGCGAACCGATTGGCCAGGCAGAACTGGCATGCTTTCTGTGACAAGCTGCAGGGGACTCTGAGCACCAAGAAAACCTGGCATCTGCTACGCACACTTCTAGCCACGCAACCCTCCAAAGCAGCACAGAAGCAGCACCTTCAGAGGCTTATTCGAAACTACGCCGGTACAGAAGAACACCTCCTAGAAGAATTACAAAAGAAGCTCTGTGGCGATGCACCCACTAGGGCTTCAATTCACACCAAAGAATACGCTGGCGCACCAAACACTGAACTCGACCGGCCCTTCAGCCTGGCTGAGCTGCACACAGCCCTAACGAAGTTGACAAGAAATACCAGCCCCGGAATAGACAGGATTGTCAACAAGCACTTACGCAACCTACCGCACCAGGCCACCACGGCTCTTCTCCGTTATTACAACGACTGCTGGGATAAAGGAGAGCTACCTGCGGTATGGAAGCACTCGGAAATCACCATGATCCCTAAGCCTAACAAACCAGTCGGCATCGAGAACCTACGCCCGATTTCTCTCACCTCGTGCGTGGGAAAGCTGTTCGAACACATGGTGCACGACCGCTTAACCCAGTACCTGGAAGATAGTGGACACCTACCGGACACCATGTTTGGCTTCAGGCAGCATCTTTCGACGCACGACGTGCTCTTACTACTCAAAGAAGACCTCCTTGATCACCTCACCCATCGAAGTAAGTACTCCATACTCGGAGTTGACGTCAAGGCGGCCTTCGATAACGTCAGCCACGACGCGATCCTCAACAACCTCGAAGGCGTTGGCTGCGGCATTAGAACCTACACGTATGTCAGAAACTTCCTGACAGACCGTACAGCAACTGTGGGCATATGCAACATCCGCAGCAAAAGCTTCCAACTACCGAAAAAAGGAACGCCGCAGGGTTCGGTCATCTCGCCGTTACTTTTCAATGTGGCTATGATCAATCTGCCAAAAATTCTCGACAAAATACCTGATTTACGGCACGCGATCTACGCTGATGACATCACGCTCTGGACCAGGGCTTCGAACACTGGGAGACAAGAGACCTGCCTACAAACCGCCGTAGATGCCATCGAACGGTATCTCAGAGACTGCGGTCTCTACTGTGCCCCCGAGAAATCCGAGCACCTCGTCCTCAAAGCGAGAACAAGAGGCAGACCCCCTCTATACGACGAGCCCGACCCTAGCGTAACGCTGAAAGGGACCTTAATTCCAAAAGTCGAGACCCTGCGAGTGCTTGGAGTTCACATCTACAAGGATGGATCGGGAGCTGCCACCATACCGAGACTCCAACGGACACTATCACAACTCACGCACCTCGTCAAGAGGATCGCGAATCAACGAAACGGACTCAAAGAGCACGACACTCTACGTATAATGCAAGCTCTGTTCACCAGCCGCATTACGTACGGCACGCCGTACCTAAAGTTGAAAACCGCTGAAATTGAAAAACTTAATATCATGATAAGAAAGGCCACTAAAGTTGCCCTGGGACTTCCGCCAATGGCCTCTACCACACGTCTCCTAAAGATGGGCGTCCACAACACGTGGCAAGAGCTCATTGAAGCGCATAGGAATAGTCAGCTGGAGAGGCTCAAGCTGACGCCCACGGGGAGGTCGGTGCTCCGGTACCTCAACTACAGCGACACGTTCATCGCCGATGCAGACCGGAAAAAGCGCCTCCCGCTGTACATTAGAGAGTCGCTGTCCATCGCACCTATTCCACGCAACATGCATCCTACTTTCCACGAAAGTAGACGCAAGGCTAGAGCTAACGCTATTCGACGCAAGTTCAAGCAAGACCCAGACGCCCGCTACACTGACGCAGCCAAGTATCCGCATAGAAACGCGTACGCTGTCAGCGTCGTCGATTCTCAAGGCCGAGAATTAGCGTCAGCCACGGTCAACGCACTCAATTCAGACGCCGCAGAAGAATCGGCAATCGCTCTAGCAACCACAACATGTACAGACGCCGCGGTGATTTTCACCGACTCACAAGCCGCCTGCAGGAATTTTGCTAAGGGCCGTATCTCAGCCAATGCCATCAATATTTTGAAACGGCGAAGCACTCCACTCCCATACACTTGTGTATTATGGGTGCCAGGACACGAGGGTCTGCAGGGAAATGAAGCGGCCCACGCCGCTGCCCACGACCACGTCAGCCGGGCTGCCCCCTGCCCAGAGGACATTCGATCCGTCGTTGAAGAGACGGAAGTTGTTCAAAACACCTACTCGTCGTTACTCCAGCATTACAGGCTGGAGCGACGAGTATACCCTCCACCACACCCAAAACTTACAAAAGAGGAAAGCGTAATACTGAGACGCCTGCAAAGCAGCACATACACACATGGGGCCCTAATGCACCGTCTCTACCCAACGAGATATAGCTCTATGTGTCCGCTTTGCAACGTACCAGACACCCTGGCGCACTTGCTTCTTGCATGCCAGTGTATTACAAGACGTAATCTGCAACAACACACGACTGATAACGAAGCACGACGGACGAACGAAGACCTAACCGAAACGTGGGAGGCGAAGCTCGCCCTCGAGGACCTGGAAGAGCAACAACAACTTGTAGCGCCATCATCACCATCATCATTTCTTCATCACCGCGCCGCGCCTCTCGCGCAGCTGATGCTACCTCGAGCTGCGCGAGGTTGAGAACGAGCTTCTGGCCTGGCGGTTTGGACGCTGGTAGTCGACGTGGCTCCGCTTCAGGCCTGGAATAAAGTGGCGAGATCGGCACGGCCCCATCGGCCGCCTTCGACGTCATCTCACGTCTCTCTTCTCTCGCCGCAACAAGTGGTGACCTCGGACGAAGACAATGACTAACTCGAATGCACCCTCAACCGAACAAGCCTCACGTCCGCACATGTTTTCGTGCGCCACGACGCGGTCAGACCACCTTTGACACCAGCCTACGACGGACCATTCCGCGTCCTTCACCGCACCCCCAAAACTGCCACCGTTGCCCCCCAGCCCGTGGCGCCGCAGCAGGCACCTGCGTCGAGACTCGGCGTCGCACAGGTGGTTTCGGCCAGCCCCAGTCCTCGCACCTCTGGTGCCCCCCGGCTCATCCAGCCGAAACAGCCACAGATCCTGCCCAAGCTGTCGAGCGGCAGCGCGAACATGACGACGCCTTCGGCAGCGGCGACCACCCGGTCCCAGTCTCCCCGGGCGGCCCAGCACAAGGCCACACCGCGGCCCGCGCCTGTACCGGTGCTGCAGCCTGCGACCACGGTGCAGCGCGGAGCCGCGATGGGGCTCGACACGGGGAGTCCGCTGCTCATCGGGAACCCCGCGGCAGCGCAGCCGGGCATGTTTCCGGCTGGACCTGCGCACGGCACTTTCCTGCTGAACCAGTACATTGCGGACCTGGGCCACAGCCCGATTCTGATACAAGGCGCACTGGGGCAGACCCAGAGCTCTCTAGGACAGATACAGGGGGTCCAGCTGGCCCTGCGGCCACCCCATGCCACGGGCCTGACCCTGGGACCTCAGACGGGGCCCAGGCCTCATGGGGGACATCCACGACCGCCTGGCACCCCGACGCTTGTCATTCCACAGAACCTGGGGCCAAGGCCCAACATCTTTCTGGCACCGCCACGCATGATGTCGCCCCCCTCGTTTGCCATAGTCCCGGGACAGCCACTGACGCTGCAACAGCTGCACGCCATGCTGCCCACGCAGACCATGCTGGCCCAGCCCACACTGGGTGCGTTCCAGATAGACCAGCACCAACCCCTGGTGCAGATACCGACGTTCACCCAGCCGCAGATACTGGCGCATGCCCACCATCACCACCACCACCACCACCACCATCATGGGGCCCTGTCGGGACCTCTAATTTCGACAGGCGGCAGTATAGTGTCCTCTGCACCCAGCGCCAACATTGTCACCCACCATCCTGTCATGACCTCGCGACACACGGTCCACTCTCGGCCTGTCCGACCAGGTCACCGTGAGACCCGCTTGTCGGCTACCACAGCGACCCGGCACTTCCTCCTGCGTCCTCTGCGCAACTCCCAGTGTCGCCCGCCAGAGACCGCTGCCTACTGATGGCCCATAAACGTTGACAACCAGGACTGGCCAGATGAACACTTTATGGATTGCCGTTCATGTATATAGCATTTGTCACTCTCTTTCTTTTTCACATGCCTTCAAATCGCGCAAAGCGCTAGGGGGGGAGCCCTGTAGCGCCATCATCACCATCATCATTTCTTCATCACCGCGCCGCGCCTCTCGCGCAGCTCATGCTACCTCGAGCTGCGCGAGATTGAGAACGAGCTTCTGGCCTGGCGGTTTGGACGCTGGTAGTCGACGTGGCTCCGCTTCAGGCCTGGAATAAAGTGGCGAGATCGGCACGGCCCCATCGGCCGCCTTCGACGTCATCTCACGTCTCTCTTCTCTCGCCGCAACAAACTCGTCGCCAGGGCCAAGAGGGCAGTAGAAGCCAGAGGTTTCCTGGACTAAGGAGCCCTCCCACCTCAGGGTGACATCGGGCATTGCTCGGAACACTGTTTCAAAATAAACGTTTACTTCTCTCTCTCTTAGAGAACTATGTTCTTTGCTTGGAGAACTGCGGCTGTAGCACTAAACACAGTGGAACAATGAAACAAAACAAAAGAAAAGAAAATTAGCACAGACTCAAACTGAGCAGATAGTTTATTCAAGGTATACCAAGTATATACTTATGTTCACAAGCAGCGCCGGCTCAGCGTAACAACGATTGTACCAGCACAAAGACTAAAAATGGCACAGTATATTTGTTATCTAAGAGTTCTACATGAAGCGCTTGGAATAATTCACTGACGATCACACAATTTTACTGGATGCTCATATCCTCGCTGGTTGCGTTCCTTAAATATTTTATAAAGACGATAGTCTTTCTTGGGGACCCTCAATGCAAAAATTTTGGTTTGTCTGTCTGCCTGTCTGTCTGTCTATTTACTCTTAACGGCACCGGGTACTTGAAACGGTCGATCCCGCAACGCCCACCAATGTTTCTCAAGATTGAGCGTTATACGTTACACAGTAACACGCACAGTAACACGCACAGTAACAAGAACACGCACAGTAACAAGACACGCACAGTAACAAGAACACGCACAGTAACAAGATACACGCACAGTAATAAGAGCGGTTGCAAAATGGGTCTGATACGCCTTCAAGAAAAATTGCCCCCCACCCCTCCCCGAAGGGAACCATGAGGAAATGTGAGTGCATTTCTTGCGCCGAGAGTGCACGGCGTAGTATTTTATAGGCGTAAATTAATGAAGATATGAGGATTTGTATCGTAACCATTTATTTTCACATTAATCAGCCAGTGAACGGGTGACAGTGAGACGCACGCTTCGCTCTATTTATATATACCTAGGAGCGAGTGAATGGGAGAGTGGGGCGCAGAGAGGGCATATATGGAGCGGCGAAGCACTGTACCTACCTTCTAAGTGGCAGATCCGGCGAGTTCCCACGATGCGAGCGCCCTCACACGCCAAAACACGCTCCTCCTCTCCACTAACTCTCCGCTACTCCACCCGCAGTACTTGTTCCGGTTGCTAGGGCCTAGGATAATAGCCCACCCGCAGCTGTTGCTATGGGAGAGGAAGTCAGAGCGTAGAGACAACACCTGCCAGCGTGCGGACGCCTGCCGACGCCTGATATGCCCCGACTAAGAAATGCATTCGCATTTAAAACTTTCAGTAAAGCTAACGGCCTTCGATTTTTACAGAACGTCCAGAGCTAGACACCACCTACTTATCATGGTTTCGATGGCACTTACGAACCGATTACGCATCACTAACACAAGTAGACTTTCACGTGAGGCTTTCTTTAATTTTTGCATCAATTTGCAGGCTGCTACAACGGCGTCATGCTATCTTCGTAAACAAGGCCTCGAGGTGTCCTGCGGAAAATGTGCAGTGGTAGCGTTCACGCGGAAACCAATGTCTGCTTACAGTATATCGATTAATGAAGAATACATATCGTTCAGCAGAAGCCACAGGTTCTTGGGAGTCATAATAGATAGAAACCTGTCGTGGACTCCACACGTGAACTATGTGAAGAAGCGGCTGATCGCAACATGCCACATGCTCAAATTCCTTGCAGGAAAAAATTGGGGAGTGCCCATATCATCCATGCTACAACTGTACAGAGTGCTGTTTATCGGATTCTTACGGTACAGCTTACCTGCAATGTCTAACACTAGCAAGACCAACCTGCGCGCAATTCAGAGCATTCAAGCCCAAGCACTTAAGATATGCCTTGGAATACCCCGCAGTGCTTCAACGGCTGAAACCATTGCCATCGCTCAAGATCACTCGATAAATACGCATATTATTACCGAGACAATGCGCATGCACCTCAGGCATTATGCCAGGACCCCTTCTCACCACCTGGCGAGCCTAGCTGCTGAAAGGCCCCGCACGACATACGGCACTATTGTCTCCAAGCATCGTTCATCGTTTGCTGAGACATACGCACCTGCATCAAAGCCACTGCTTCCTCCTTGGAGCTTGAGCCGGCCGCGAGTTCACTTAATGATTCCAGGAATGAGGAGAAAATCGGACTTACCGACACATGCCCTGAAACAACTGAGTCTATCCCTACTGGAAGAAAACTACAGTAACCACGTGCACATTTACACGGATGGCTCTACTACGCCGTCTAGTTCAGGTGGAGCAGTGGTTATACCATCACAAGGGATAACTTGGTGTTTTAGGACTTCATATTTGACAAGTTCGACGACGGCAGAACTCGAGGCTCTGCGCAATGCACTGGAACACATCAATTCAGAAGAAAGACCAGGTAAATGGGCTGTGTTTTCTGACTCAAAACCAGCGTTACAGTGCCTGATATCAGTTCTTCGACGCGGATGCCACGACCAGTTGACCTACCAAACCGTGAAACTTCACCACCTGTTAATACAAAAAGGCCATGACATCGTCTTTCAGTGGTTACCTGGGCATAGTGGTATAGGCGGCAATGATTCTGCAGATCATGCTGCTCGCACGTCACATAAAGAAGCGAACAGCGTTCCGATACCGCTTTCAAGAGCGGATGCGGCGAGGCAGATTCGTCAACTGGCCCGCAGTCTCACACTGACTGAGTGGAACACACCAAGCATACGACGTACACGACTGCACGAGCTCGACCCTTCACTACAACTCCGGCCTCCACCCGGCCTACATCGACGTGAAGCTTCGCTTCTCTATCGCCTTTGGCTGGGAGTTGCTTTCACGAAAGCTTACACCACGTTAATCAGAATTACTGACAGTGCGGCGTGCGATGTTTGCGGCACCGACGAAAATATCGAACACCTGCTGTGTCATTGTCCTCGATTTGCCTCAGAGAGACAAGTACTTGCCAACGCAATGCGGCGACTGGATGATCGGCCTCTTTCTGTGCAGGTGCTATTACAGCAACGTACACATGCCTCGACAGCCCACAAGGCAGTGAAAGCCCTGCTGCGTTTCCTGAGAAAGACAGGCTTGTGTGAACGCCTCTGACACGCGGTAGAGTTCTACACGCTGCAGTGAAATTACTGTCAGTCTCTCCCCCACCCCATTTTTTCCCTCTCTTCCCTCTTTCTCGTCTTTCTTGTCCCCTTCCTTTATCCCCCAGTGTAGGGTAGCCAACCGGATGTCTTTCTGGTTAACCTCCCTGCCTTCTCCCTTTTTGTTGCTTCCTCCTCCTCCTCCTTGCAGCAATTTATTTTGGATATACAATAATCAGTGCATCGATTGACATCTTCTTCATGATTCATTAAGTATTTATTTATTGTTCGAAAACATAATTTGCATCGAACAAATGAAGGCCTGGAAAGAAAGTTTTTCGTATTTGCAAACGCCTTTGATGACTTCACCTGCTGCCAGCTCTGGCCACGTTTTTTTAGGGGCGAAGCTCCTTTAGCGGCAACCGTTAGTCCCCTGTAGCATGTAACAAGTACAACATTTTGACCTCCAAGGTGGTGCCGGTGAGAGACTTCTTCTGTTCGTTGTTGAAGAATAAAAACAGGTTTCAATGTACATGTCAATGGCTGCTAATGGGGTAAGAGAAAGGAGCATGCGGCTTTTAGTTAACGCGCAGGCTGCGATCACCATTAGCAGCGATTGGCATGTACATTGACCACTATCTGACAAGAAAGGGTTGCTACGTTATACTCGCTGGGTGTAACCTCCTTAGCTTTAGAAAGGTTTATCGAGCGTTGAGCCGCAGTGCCATGAATACAATGAACTTGTATATACCATGAATGAACTCGAGGTGGTTAAAAATGGGAAGTAGATACGAAGCGCAAGCCGTAAGAAAGTGTGCGTGTGCCACCTCTCGTATAGTCCTTGGAATGTCCGCTGGATGGCGGTGCTTCTATATGGGGAATATATGATGAAAAGATGCGAGATGGTGGTACTTGGAGTGTTGAATAGATGGACGAACGGACACAAAGACAGATGCATGGATGGACGCATGAACGGATGCAGGGGCGGCTGCATGGATGAACGCAGGGACGGACGCACGAACAGACGCATGCATGGACGGGCTGATGGACGCATGGACGGTCACACTGACGGACGCATGGACGGACGGAAGCAAGAACGAATGGACGGACGAATTCTTCGCCCCACTCTCCATCATTCACTCCGTGGATATGCTGCCATTTTTTTAACAGGGCACGCAAACAGAAGTCAAGTATCGAATGGGCACATCGCTGTAAAAAAATACAATCAAATAATTGCATCACACACGATAAAAAGTAGGTGATAACTGCTGGTACACGTGGTGAGAAATTAGAGATCAGTAGGTCAAACTTCAGCACTTACCTATCAACACTCTTGACGGCTCTCTTTCGCACTGTCTAAATATAAAAGCCGAGAAATACATTTATTTATTTCCGTACGCAAAACGTAATTCCCAGAATTCCTTTCTCAAAAGGGCCGGGCGACGCTTTTGCGATAGCTTTATTTAGCACCGGAACGCATATAGTAATGTATGCCGAGACGAATGCAAGAGTAATGATGCATATTAGGGCACGAAAAGTGATGTTATGAGCTCTCAAATTTCAAAATTCAAGGAGACGACGACGAGGAACGTCACCTTTTGGAATTCAAACTTCCACTGACGTCAAAGACTAATTCCAGTCACCACCTGTCTCTCGTAAAAAATCACAGCATATAAACGGAGTGAATGATGATGAGTGGGGCGAAGGATCAGTCCATCCATCCGTCCGTACATCCGTGCTTCTGTAAATCCATGCGTCTGTCTGTCTGTCTGTCTGTCTGTCTGTCTCTGTCTGTCTGTCTGTCTGTCTGTCTGTCTGTCTGTCTGTCTGTCTGTCTGTCTGTCTGTCTGTCTGTCTGTCTGTCCAGATATATAGAGTTCCCGTCGGCTAGAGCAAGTCGGGAAGCGGAATAGTCACCAGATAATTTTGTATTGTGGCACGCAGCACTGTGACATTTACACATCAAAATTCCTGTAGGTGGGCTTAGCGCGAGGATGGTGTCGTAGCGGAAGCTCGGTCTACGGTGTAATCAAACGCAGCTCATACCGCTGTTTGAGCATCCGCGCCAACATGCACCTGGTAAAGTGCGGTGGATAAGGAACGCTCGGCCGTGACAACCAACATGGTGCTTGTTGCCATAGACACAGGGACTGGCAACAGTGTGTTTTAGTGGGTGGCGGCATATGGTGGGTCAAAGGCTGACACCCCCCTAAAAAATCACAGCATATTCAAGGAGTGCACGATGATGAGGGGGGCGACGCACGGCAGTTCGTTCATCCGTCCGTCCATGCATCTGTCTGTCTCTCCGTCCGTGCGTCTGTCCACCCGTCCGTCCATCTAGTGAACACTCGAAGTACATCATCATCTTTTTATCATATATTCATTATGTAGAAGTACCGCCCCCAGCAGACATTCTAAGGAATAAATAAGAGGTGGAACAGCCGGACTAGAAGAGCGGCACGCGCGAACTAATGGCCTGCGCTTCGTGTTTAGTACCCACCTTTCGCCGCCCCTAGTTCATGGAACTGCGGCCCAACACTCGCTAAACCTTGCTAAAACTAAGGGGGTTACGCCCAGCGAGTTTTACGTGGCAACCAGATAGTGCTCAAAGTGCGTCCTTCTGATACTTGTTGTTTAAGTAAGCGTCAAATTCAAGGCAAATTATATTGCAGAATAAGTCACCGATATTCGTCCCTGTAAGATATTTATTCAGAAACAACTTTCTTTTTATATGTGATCAACGTGCGTGGGTTCCCTCCTCAATTCGAATGAGTGTGTGCGTGCCGCTCCTCTGTAGTCTGGCTGCGGAGGTAGCTACGTACCACTACTACTACTACTACTACTACTACTACTACTACTACTACTACTACTACTACTACTACTACTACTACTACTACTACTACTACTACTAGTACTACTACTACATACATCGCGGACGCACGACCCACGGCTTAAGAAGTTTCGCCACTAAAACATACTGAAAGTATCGCCTGACGGTGGCCTTGACACAGATCACTCGCTACTGCTCTCTCTGGCGGCATCGTTACCATGGCTAGGTGAACATGTGCGTTGGGTAGGAGACGCTTCCACTTTCCCAATATAGGGCTCTCTAGGTACTGTAGTGCCACTGTGCAGGGCATTCCTTGTCTTCCATGCAAGATTCATTTAAGCAATGCCGACGTCTGCCGCGTGTCGCTACTTTGGCTCGCTAAAAACGGTGCATTCGTTTCCAGTTTTATTTTCTTGCGTGCCATAGTCACGTTCTCAGTGTCGTTTCCGTTGTTCTGAAAATGCATCAATTAAAAACAGAAACTATTTATTTATGACCACGTCTGAAAACGCTTTTCTTTGTATTGAGCATTGCCTCCTACGCCTTACATCACCGAATGAATACTGCATTCTACTTGTCGAGTCAAAATAATAAATAACGAGAGCCTTATATCGTCAGTCGCGTCACTATCACATAAAATTACGCCATTTTTCTAATGAAAATAAATCACCGTTATGAGTCACCGCAGTCCAAATTCAAGGTCGTTTATCACGTGAAATCAAACTAAAAAAAAAGGCTTTCATTTCAGCGTTGCTACTTGCGCGACATCATCGGCACATTCTACAGCACCAATAGAACCGATAAATAAGACACTTTCAAATTGTGTCGCAAGGCCCCTTCAAGGAAGTTCATTATTCTAACAGTAGCAGTAGAGCTGCATTAATCCACACGTATCAATACAAAAAACACGTATGATGCAAAACTCAAAGTGATGAAGTGGAAAAAGGTTTTGAAAGTTATTTATTGTCTCTGGAATCAAAAGCTAAGGTTTTGGAAAAATACATCGCATAGGATTTTACGCGTCGAAAAAGGGTACTATCGCATTATTTCATTGCCAGTGCGCACAAAACGGAATAATCTGCTTAATTGCGAATGTTATATATTATTTACTCTTGGTATTTCAGTGACCAAAGCTCACAAAACAGTTAAACTGCCTTCATTTTATTTCATGATTTGGGCTATTTCTTATGGTGACTGGTTCTCGCTACTAGCCAAGCTCTTCACATAAGACAAACTCCGCGATGGCACTTCACAATCGACAAATCTGTCGGTTTAATGACAAATGCCTCTTTGCTTCAACAAACAGTGACTTAGAAAGTCGACTCTAGCTCGTAAATCTAGACGTGCGACACCAAAGCTGGAAGAGCTTCCGTACGGTTCGCTCTTTCTTAAAAGCCTGCAAAGCCAAAGCAAACGTGTCTAGTGCTCTCAGCGTGTGACATCTGCCTATGTGTTTTGTCTGAAATTTTTATCTCTCCAGTACTTAAATTGGGTGCTTCTTTTCGAAGTCTCGAAAAGACCGGTGAACTGATGGGAACCGAAAACAAGCTTGCTGCCACACCAAGCATTAACTGTCGGTCTTTGGCTGCCTCAAACTTGCGATAAGTAAAGAGAAATGACTTTGAGTTGTGTGATATCTGTGGGTGTGCCTGTTGCAAAGGGGCCTATTCTATAAGTATAAAAGAAAAAATAAGAAGAAAGAACCAGAATGTTGTATAAAATTAAGAAAAACATTATTGTTTTGTGTTTAGGCCTCCAAGTTTTTTAGGTGTCTGAAGCTTGTGGGGGTGCTAACATCCCCTGTATAGTTGTTTGCGACTCGTTGCGCACGTGTCTCGCGCATAAGCCGCATGTCGGATTTACGACACCGTGCGGTAGCGGGTGTTGTGCTCGCGAGCGTTTGTCATCACTATCATCATCATGGTTAGTGCGTAGCGCCAGTAGTGATGAACAGACGGCATAGAGACGAAAGCAGACATGACACCTCTAGTAGCGGCACAGTTGGTACTTCATCAGCTTCATGTAATGCATAATAAAAAAACGAAGATATATACAGACGGGTCATGCACAGAAGAGGCGTCAGCCTGTGCGGTCTTTATACCCGAAATTCAGAAAAAGAAGATGCACAAATTATCGCACAAATCTTCATCGACGACAGCAGAATTGGTGGCTATCTTTGAAGCAGTTAAGCTCATCTGCGAGAATCCCAGAGCCACGAAAATGGGTGATATGCACTGATAGCAAACCTGCTCTTCAGCTAATCAAAAATGTGAGATCACCTTACAAAAATGGTGAAATAGCGCAATGTATCGCAGAAACTGTGGAATATGCCTCATCGCAGGGTCACAACATCGTATTCCAATGGATACCCAGCCACATTTGAATAAAGGGAAATGAAGATGCTGATAGTCTCGCGAAGAAAGCATTGAAGGAAGGACGGGATTGCACAATCCCTATGTCTGGGGCGGATATTCGACATTTTATATCGCAAGGAGCTAACCATTGTTCGATGGAGAAGTGGTTTGAGAGCCCTAAATCAAAGGAAACGATACTTTATGAAGTCGATCCACACAGGAAATTTTCCATAGCGACAGACCTCCCACGACACCTAGAGACATTGATCCACCGACTTAAATTGGAAGTAGCATACACAAACAGCTTCCTGCACAAGATACATCGATCCAATTCACCAGAATGCCATTGTGGTCACGGAGAAGAAAATGTTCGTCATATTCTTTTGAAGTGCGTTAAATACGCGAATGAAAGAGAAAAATTAAAGAACAAATTAGCAAGTTTGGACAGACGGCCCCTCACAATAAAGAAACTACTTGGACCATGGCCTGAGATGCATCTCCAGAAAAAGGCAATAATCTTCCTGACAGACTTTTTAGTGGCGACCGGACTGGACAAGCGCCTATGACTGACAGCCAGAGATGGGTATTATGTAAAATGTGGTCATGTATATACTGACACTAGAGTAGTAAGGTGTGCGTGTAAATAGTTTATGACTGTGTGAACTGCGTAAAGAAAACTGTGTATTGGCATGTTATTTGAACTGGTTTCAGTGTGCTATTAGGTGTTTTTTTTCCTTTTTTTGTTTTCCGTATTGTTAATTTTTTGGGTACCGTTCTGTATTATTATTTTATTTTTCGCTGCAGAACTTTGTGATATGGAGTAGCCGAGGCAATAGGCACCTCAACCTCTCTACAGCAAAACAGTTAAAACAGAACAGAACAGAACAGTAGTGATGCTCGGCGGCAGGTTTGGGTAGCGGCGCCCGAGATATGAGCGGTTCTCTTTGGCGTGGGGTGGTAGCGCGAACGGTTGTCTCTGGCGTGGGTCCCCGGTGCACGGCATTGCGGGCCATCAGCCGGGGGGAATCAGGCGTTGGCGAAGCCGCCTTGTGTGTGTTATTTTGTTTGTTATGTTGTTGATTGTTGTGTAATTTTGTGCATGGCTGTTTTAACGTGTTGATTCCAATTGATGGCATAATAATTCGATATCGTCGTTCATCATCATCATCATCATCATCATCATCATCATCATCATCATCAGCCTGACTACGTACACTGCAGGACAAAGGCCTCTCCCATGTTTCGCCAGTTAACTCGGTCCTGTGCTTGCTGCTGCCAATTTATACCCGCAAACTTCTTAATCTCATCTGCCCACCTAACCTTCTGTCTCCACCTAACCCGCTTGCCTTCTCTGGGAATCCAGTTAGTTACTCTTAATGACCAGGGGTTATCCTGCCTACGCGCTACATGCCCGGCCCATGTCCATTTCCTCTTCTTGATTTCGGCTATTATATCCTTAACCCCCGTTTGTTCCTTAATCCACTCTGCGCTCTTCTTGTCTCCTAAGGTTACACCTACCATTTTTCTTTCGATTGCTCGCTGCGTCATCCTCAATTTAAGCTGAACCCTCTTTGTAAGTCTCCAGGTATCTGCTCCGTAGCTAAGTACCGGCAAGATACAGCTGTGATATAACTTCCTCTTGAGGTATAGTGGCAATCTACCTGTCATAATTTGAGAGTGCTTACCAAATGTGCTCCACCCCATTTTTATTCTTCTAGTTACTTCAACCTCGTGGTTTGCCTCTGTGGTTATTACCCGCCCTAAGTAGACATACTCTTTTACAACTTGAAGTGCACTATTACCTATCTCGAAGCGCTAAAAGAGGGTAAATAAATGTGTCCTTTCTTTCGTTCGTTCCAACCGTGTCTACAGTGTCCGTTCATTCTAAGAGCGTGGCGCTCTCCGAATTCTGTACCCCACACTGGCTGCCCAACGTGGAGCTCTTGGACCATCGGAACACAGTTATCGCGGTTCGGAACAGCCATTTTTTTAGCTAGGGAAGAGTACGCCTAGGAAAGAGTAGTGTCAAAGAAGAACGCAATAGTGATAAAACTGCAGTGTCGCCAAATTTATCGGTGTCTGTCTTCTCTTTTTACGCGTCTGATTCTACTCGGCGTCCGATACAAGCCTGGAAAGAGACAACACACGTAAGAAAAGAAACGGTTTCCATGCAATACTTTTCTCATGGCCAATATGTCTCCCACTAGGCATACTCACTAAGTGAGTAATCATACGCGTTTGTTATAGACCAGGCCCATGCGTAGAAATAAGAATTGGTGTCGCTGCATTTGTCTGAGCAAGTTTCAAGTCTCAGCAAGTGGGCAAGTTTCTAATATTCACTCTTCAAAGTGACAGAAATTGTTTGCCTATATTATCGGCACAGTGTTCTCAAAAGTGTGACACAACAAACCTAATCAACGTCCAAAACAGGAAGAAACAAACGAAAGATAAAAGAACGGACAGCAAATGTGCTGGTGCAGGGCAACGACAACAACAAGGATAAGAAAAAGCTAAATATACAATCATGTGAGAGAATAGTAGCAAAGCCCGTTCACTCATACATGACTCCAAAATCATGAGCGCCGGCAGAGGGGAGGAAAATAGGCAGTTGCGCCACTCAAGCTTCACCAGCACTTGCACTCCCCTAAGCTACACCAGTGCTTTCGCACTCCCTCAGTCACGATTCAACACCTATTTGCACCCCCCCCCCCCCTAGAAAATCCTGCCGACGACCATGTCTGCAATACATCACCTAGTGCCCGATCTCTACGTTGTCTACTGTTATTTCAGATGCAATGTAGGCGGCTAAACTTTAGAAGAGATCAAGAAAAAGTGCATCACTAGAAAATGACGCCACAGAAAATCTACAGATGTGACGCAGAAAAATTTTAGCCCCACTATTTGCGATGCATCAGACAGAAAAGAGAGGGAAACCTGAAAAGTTGCTTCCGTGAAATGAAGCCACGCTGGATAACCAGGTAACACAGAGAAATGCTAACACTGAATTAGTCGTTGTTCAGAGAAAATTTAGTTGGTTGTGTGCGAAAACTCATCTTGTCCATAACAGAAAAATTGAGAAAAATGCAAATAAAATAAATTGTGAAAATTTCCTCATCTGTCTGAGAACCGATCCCAGGTCGTTTTTCTTGGGGGGGGGGGGGGGGGGGGGGGGGAGCAGGTGAACCTTTCACCCCACAGCCACGTGCCTTCTCCGAAAGAACAGTCAAAATAACCTTCTGTGTTTGGAAATTCGGTGAGAAAAACACTCTTACTTTACGAACACACACGTGAGGCATACATCGTTCACATTACAACATGTAAGATTGCAGTAATCTTGCGTGATACAAGCGTACATTGTCATTGAAAGTCAGAGCATGTCTATGTCATAACGGCTTCATGGTTTAGGATCGGCCACCCATTATAAAAGACAAACATGTTACTGCGCGTACTCCCTTAGGACAGCGTTCGTGGTGCGTAGCAAGTTCGAAAACTTTTTACGCGCCTATTTACTCGTGGCTTGAAGTACACTGTCCGTTACACTGAACACTGCTATATGCGAAAGCTTCAGTGACACTTTCAATTTCACCAATCACGTCATAGTATTCCGCATCTTAAAGTAGAGTTGCATCATAATGAAAAGTATACGTTAGGTGGTTGAAGTACACACTACAGGGACAGGTTATCGCTATCACGTTCAACTCCTAAAGGCGAAGGTTAAGGCTCTCCCAAATTTTTCTGCCTGGCTTGTTGCTGGCTTTTTGCACCAAGGAAGCATCACACGGGAAAACATTTGTGAGCGCTGCTACTACTACAGAAGAAGTGGAAAAAGTGAACCACCTGCCATTGCTTTAAAAGGCATAGCATAGCCACAGGGTAGCTACTGGAAAAAAATAGAACAAAACACACGAACGGTCTCGTGTTTGGCAAAAGAGAGTTTGTGGAGAGTTTGAGGAAGACATTCAGGTTACACGAAGCGTTTCTGCGTATGATGATGTTTTCGAAATTTCTATTAGCGGAGGTCGGATGTTACGGAATGGTGCAAGCTATTTAGACTCGCGTTTTTCAGTCCTTACATAACTTATATTGTTACTTTTGTTTTTCGAGAGTTAATGCTGCTCCTGCAAATGGACAAAATTGCGCTGTAATTCAGTATAACCGAATCAGAAAGCACTTCGTAGATGGGAGGAGGCGGCATACCTGAAGAGCTAATAAGGCGGCGATAGAGGCTAGTTGGTACGTCTTCATGCTTTTGAGGCTCTGCAAGGTAACACACGAACCAGAAAAACGAGAAACAAGACAGGGTGACTTGTAAACTTAAGACTACTTCATTTTTATTATGCACAGCCTCAAGTATTAGGAATAAAAGGACACAAAAGCATGGAGGTGGGGGATTATTTTCTTCTTTCTTTTATTGTTCCTACCACTTAATCCCATTCCGCCTGTCTTTCCGTGTTCTTTTTTTGGTCGTACATAAGGCTGTTTATAATAAAAATACAATATTCGTAAGTTTGCACGCCACACTGAGTTGTTTCTCGTTTTTCTGCCTGTGTCTCACGACATAGGGCTTCTCAAGCATGAATACCAGAAGTGGGATGAAAGTTAATTAGCGAGGCCTGCAGCAGAGCTAACCGGACCTTATGATAACCAGGCGAGCAGCGCAACCACCCCCTTTTGACGTTTCTAATCGATCATCTCAAATGTAGCCAGTCGAGGGGATCCCAAATGTTGTTTTCACGCTAAAATGAGACAGAACAAGAAAGCAGTATTTTTCAAGGAAAACAAAGGACTTCCCTTTCCGGGCTGCAGCGCGCTTCGGTAGCATGGTCGCAGCAACTAAAAAGTAATATAACGAAGTTTCGGACTATTTCTGCTCAGCGCAGGTCTATCACAGCAGATAGGATGAAATGGATCGGATAGTGACAGATGTTAACAAATGGATATTTTTTAGTTCTTTCAAATAGTATCGACAACGTTAAATGTAAGCCTTATTAGATAATGCTAAATTGACATTCTTGTTTATTGACATATACACTTTGCAATTAAAAAAAATCGAGGAATATTAATTTCACTGTTATTTTCTTACTTGCGTCCTCTGAATGTACGTCAAGAATTTTATGACCAAGTTGGTAAGTAGTATAGCTAAAAAAGCAAGCGTATTTACGAAGATGTATTTCGCCACGTGAATCGCCTTTGTTAGATTAAGGCCTGCATTGCCTAGATTGTACAAAGTAGTCATACGCAAATCGTGAACCAAAATTGTTTCATCTGCAACGGAAGCCTGTTTTGTTGAAGTAACCCCTGCTTTACAGAGTTCCCGCTGATAAAAAGTTGTCTAATTTCAGGTCTGTTTTAGTACACGACCTGAATACTTGAAGGAAGCAAGAAGGAAGGAAAGTAACTTTATGGGGTCCTGTGCAATGCGATTGGGTCACGCACATGGCTCAGTCCCACGTAGGGATGGGCAAGCCGAGCCTCGAGTCATTTTTTTCTGAATATTTTGAACCGTGTGCTCCGCTACGGGCGAATAGACCTAGACTTTAAAGTGTGAATAAAGATACTATCGAAATGTTCTTTGGGATTATCAATATACGTCCAAAGGTAGCTCTAAAACCTTGCGTGGCTCTGTGGTAGACTACCCGATTGGCGCGCATAATGATAAGGTTTGGTTTTGTGAAGAAACGACGACATTTATTCTGTGCATTCTTACTATTTACTCTGGAGAAGGTCTTCGGAGTGTGGCCTTCAAGTACTTCAGCTCAGAAAGGCACATGAGCCTTTCTACAATTAATGAGGGAAACATCACTGGCGACCACCTGTGAAACCTGAACTGTGTGTGTTCTGTGCAATGTGTCTCTCCTCCTGTTTCTCTCCTTTTCTCCCTCATTCCCCTCTCCCCTGTGTAGGGTAGCAAACTGGACTTAGCCTAGTTAACCTCCCTATTTTATGATATTTTTGTTCTATGTCTCTGCGGTACATATCCACCCCCGGGTAGGTGCCACTGTTTTTACACAAGTGTTTTACAACGTATGAGACAGGTTTGTGAGATTATTCATGTCATGACCAGTGAGTCGTACTCGTCAAACCATTTTACTCTGCCTAACTAATTTTAGTTTATCCCAATTCAAGGGGGTGATCATGAAAGCACGAAGATGTAAGGGCATAGATAGATAGGTAGATAGATAGATAGATCGATAGTTAGATATAGACAGACAGACAGACAGACAGACAGACAGACAGACAGACAGACAGACAGATAGATAGATAGATAGATAGATAGATAGATAGATAGATAGATAGATGGATAGATAGATAGATAGATAGATAGATAGATAGATAGATAGATAGATAGATAGATAGATAGATAGATAGATAGATAGATAGATAGATAGATAGATAGATAGATAGATAGATAGATAGATAGATAGATAGATAGATAGATAGATACTAAATGTGCCTAGAGTACGTAAAAAATGCCTCGCACTTAGAACAGGACGGAGTAAAAGAAAAAGACAGAAAGAGAAAAGGCGAAATAGAGTGAAATGGACAGAACAAAAAATAGAAGAAACAGACAGAAAGCTAAAACAAAAAGGAAAAGAAAAAGGCCAGACGGCCAGCAGTACAGTTCCGTGAATATTGCCAGCACCAGTGCGTAGCTGCCCTGTGGCACGTAGTCATGTTCCAACATGACACGCATCTCATGATTATCATGTTTGCACCAGTCACATACCTTCGTCATCCATTCACGTGACGTAATACCGAATTTCGGTATATGTGAAGGTAGCGAAACGGCCACGAGCACATCATGAGTGTGGGATGTAGTCATGTTGTTACATGATACGCATGTCACGATCATTATGATTGGACGTGTCATTTACCTATGTCATCCGTTCGCGTCACGTTATACTGAATTTGGTACATGTGAAGATAGCGAAGCGGCCGCGAGCACATCATGAGCATAGCTTGTAGTCATGTTTTTACATGACATGCATGTCATAATTATCATGTTTGCAGCAGTCACACACCTTCGTCATACATTCACGTGCCGTAATACCAAATTCGGTATGCAAAGCACGCAAAACAGCCGCGAGCACATCGTAAATGTGGCAAATAGCCATGTTGTTACATGACACGCATGTCATTATTTTGATGTTACGGTCTGTCCCTTGTGTTCGTACTGCAGTCGCGTCACTCCATACCAGTTTTGCAACATATCTGCTGAATGAAACCAGCTCAAGAGTAGCAATACCATTAGAGCTGTCGTTGCATTTATGACATACATATCATGATTTCATGCTATATCATACCAAGTTTGGTGCCGATATCATTATCCAAACGGCCAGGAAACCTAAAAGTCGTATGCGGCTAGATAGATGGATAGATAGATAGATAGATAGATAGATAGATACATAGATAGATAGATAGATAGATAGATAGATAGATAGATAGATAGATAGATAGATAGATAGATAGATAGATAGATAGATAGATAGATAGATAGATAGATAGATAGATAGGTTCAAAGTCACTGAAGTTCGCCAAGAAATGCTTCGCATTTAAAAGGCAGATACATATATGACATTTGTAACATGCCGCCTATTTTTCAGGTTGGGTTGAGAGATAACCAGTAGGTTTACAAAGTATTTTCAAGAATTACATTGTTTGAGTAAAGGGAGATCGTTCTGAGTGCATGGCTAAGAGCAAATGTTCAAGGAATCGCTGCCTCCTATACTAGTGCAGTTTTTGAAAGAGTCGGGAATACCAAAAACATGGATTCTAATTAGGAGTTATTGTTCACATTGAGAAAATCCTGGCCTATGTAGCGCGTTGCCTCTCATGTTTCAACACAGCTCTGCGGGCAAATGCCAAATGACCGTTGTGTAATGGTGTTATATAAATGATTGTGAGACAAACTATTGTGAAAAGCGGGAACATTTCTTGTGCATCTTGTGTGTGAAAATGAGTGTTGACGTGTGGACCTTGCATAGGCATATTAGACGGGGGGGGGGTCAAGGGGGGCACCAGCCCCTCAGTGAGAAAAATTGAAGGACTGAGCTCCCCCCCCCCAATTTTGACAGTGGTCACCCTTGCTGCAATCTGGGGAACACAACATGTAAGCTTAAGCTTTCCGTCGCTACAGTAATCACTGAATTATGTTCTTACAGGAGAATCAAATGTTACGAGGCAATGTTACAACATAGTGAATATTTGCAAACATTTCTGTGATGATTTTCCTTGTGGGTTCTTAGCGGTGAGGGTCACCTATGCGACGCATTTGCGTCTTGTGCTGTAGTATTGCAGAGCAGCCAAGCGCTGAGCAGGCGCCCTATAATATTACACCACTTGTTCATGCATTTTACTCTGCTGTGACTTGTTGATGAAGTTACGGATAGGAACGAGCAAATTTTTTAAAGACAGTTCAAAGCATTTGCTGCTTCCGGAAAATTATTTTTTTTAAAAAGGATATATCATGACTGCCGCCCTGTCAAAACTGTTGCGAGCCGATGAGTGTGAAGAATAGTTTTGCTTGTAGAGGTCGGGCTAAGGTTGCCATTTCTCAGTTGAAATGGGATTGAATTTCGTGGTACCTGAAAAAGCGAGTCGTGTCAGCTCTGTGCATGCAAATCAAACCTACCCCACTCGTCCACAGGGATATATATATATATATATCCCGGCGGACGAGTGAGGTAGGTTTGACCCCTCCACTGGCGAAAGAGTGTACGCCACTGGGGCCTTGTTGATGACGTGAGAACATTACTTTTGAAAGGACATTTTTGTGTGTAAACGTTTACAATATTCTATGATTATTCGTAAGTTCTTGACGCAAATCACTATGTAAGAGAAGTGAACTAACCCCCTCCCACCCACACTCCCCAATAACGGGGCAATGTGCGCGTGGGAGATAAGCGCGCGTCGGCGCAACGTGACGATCTGGGTGCCGAGCGTGGACGGCTTTTATTTATTTCATGGGCTTTCATATATCTAGTTTCGTATACATATACTGTGAATGACGTCTGCAGCGACTGCAAAAAAACCAGCCGAGACTGTCCATATAATTGTTATCGCAAACGTAATCGTTCCAGAAAAGGGAACCATTATTTATTATGGATATATATAACCACTGTGAAATTATTGTAGCACAAATACGCGAACTCACGTAAATGCATTTACGCGGTTATCGATGCAGGATATGCCTAAAAAATGATTGAGATAGATAAAACAGGTAGGAAAATAAAAGAACAAAAATACAGTACCAGTGGTTTAGTACTTACACATCAACGCTTTTGATAGAGATGATGTAACGAGAACAACAATCTTTACGTAGTGGAGTGAACCGATAGCTGCGTTTTTCAAACTGGGCGGCATCCCAAACTCAGAATGCCGTCAGCCTGAGCTGAGAGTTTGGCCCTATTCACCAGACTTGCCTGGTTCTCAACTAAATAAAAGATAAAGCCCGAGAATCCAACGCGATGCAGCAACGACGAATAGAAAAGGCCACCATTGTGTTAGAAATATGGCCCTAAATAAAAAAAAGCTATGACCTAGAACACAACGAAAACTGGAGGACCTTAAGGCTTGGCATTGAAGGGTTGAACACGATAGCAATATACGCCCCGCCACGGTGGTCTAGTGGCTAAGGTACTCGGCTGCTGACCCGCAGGTCGCGGGCTCGAATCCCGGCTGCGGTGGCTGCATTTCCGATGGAGGCGGAAATGTTGTAGGCCCTTGTGCTCAGATTTGGGTGCACGTTAAAGAACCCCAGGTGGTTTAAATTTCCAGAGCCCTCCTCTACGGCGTCTTTCATAATCATGTGGTGGTTTTGGGACGTTAAACCCCACAAATCAATCAATCAATCAATCGATCAGCGATAGCAATATCCGCTCGCGCGCATACATCGTATTACCTTCCTAATGAATAGACTGCCTTCGTTCTCGTTGGATACCCAAACTGTGCCGCAACAAAAACCAAAACTGAAAACGCTTTCGGGCAGCATCGCAAGGAACCTCCTTTAAGTGGTCATTTTTTTCCTTTACACACCATGACGCAAAACACTTCGGGAGAGGCATTGGCCCGGTGTGCCACCCCCTGGCTACATACACTCTTTCTCCGTGGTTGCTAGGTTTATTTGCACTTATACCCTGCGTTTTCACTCATGGCCAACGCTACTCTTACACTCACAACAAAATATTCCACCGCCAATCGCATCAGCAGAAGAATTTCTCCGGAGTAAGCACTTACGGTATTCTTTTTCGGTGTTTACAGTTCATATTTAAATAACTTTCTTCAGTTTTGTTTGTTGTAGTATATTTATTCACATTTTACTTGTACAGTGATAACAAAGATCGTTGCGACAATTCCATAGAAAAACTACCGTCATTTGAATAAAGAATTGCTGAAGCTAGCGTGAGCTGAAATCGGAGTAAAAATGCATCTATATGCGCCTTCTTGGAGTATGTCTGTTCTAATGACATGGGAGCATTGCCGAAAAAATTGGCGGACCCTGAAACTGTGCCTTTAAGAGTTGAACGCGTTAGTGATAGTCTGTTCTTAGTGCGTACTTCAAGCACTTAGTGTATGAAATCTCTGTGAACTTGCTACACAACCACGAGGTCTTAAGGGTGCAGTAACGTGTGTGCGTTTTGCAGCGGGTGACTTGCTTTTAACTATGAAGTCATTATGATAATCCCGTGTTCTGACACCCGACGGTACGGACGCTTGTGCCACGGATTATCACGATTTTTTAGCAGGGATAGTTATTTTCGCAGTATTCACAAGCAGGCGCTCTACGGCCCGCTAGCCACGTAAACGACCCGGATTTCATCCTCACTCCGAGCCAGTGTTTTTATTTTATTTGCACCTTTCACAATTTTTCGGTCACTCTAAGATAACTTTTTTTTTGCTCACAACTAACGGCGCCGCCATCGGCACTGACTCTGACTCCGGAATATCTGAGAAACAAGCTTTCTAACGCTCTCGCGTTAAAAATTGTTGGAACAGACATGGGGGTCAGTATACAAAACAACTGCGTTTTACATCGTCCACTTAGGTTGGGCTTAGTGCCACGAACCTCATTTTGGAATGTGGGTGGAAGCGATCAAAGAAGACTGCTTTATTATCACAAAAAATCGGCACAAGCGACTCAAGAAAGACAATAAACACTAGAAGAAAGAAAAGCAAAATGAATGAAGTCCGTTGGTTCTGCGTCATATTTTATTCACCCTTTACTTTTTTCCTTCCTTGTGAGTGTGGTCTCATGACTCCTTTCTTAGCCGCTGCGCTCTTATTCTGGTTCTGTATTTGCCCTAAAGGCGTGAAAGTCGGGCTTTTGTCGGTGACAATGACAAATGATGGCCGGCATCAGTGCAGCTCGACCTTTCTTCTTCCGGTACTCTCAGTTGACGGAAAACATATCCCGGCGTTACTCTCTTTGTAAGTGTATAAAAACCGTACTCAGCAAAGAAGGCACCATTTGTATACGAGTTCCTGTCGCTCGCAGGTCGTCATCTAAAATGGCGTCCCCACGTGTTTGAGTAGAGTCGTATCAGGTACTTCAAAAAAGCCACTTCTCTTTTGGCTACCCTCTTATTATCGTGGTCTCAAAAGAAATATATGCGATTGACCCACCGTCTCTCATATTTCATGGCTTTTGTAAACTCATCCCTATCCTGGACATTGCCCTTATACGTCCTTTTATTATCTTACTTCATGGTCGCAGATTTAGTATTTCTTTCTCGGCGCCCGACACACTGAAGCTCTGCTAATGTACAGCTGTGTCGCTGCATCACACTGTTTTTGTTACATTTGTTTATATATGCTATTTCGAATCGTTTATTATTGTTCTATGCCGGTTGAATGTGAATGGACGCAAAAGGAAAGGGGCCAGAGCCTAATGCTTCCGGGTTAATTTTCTGGTGGTGTAGGTGGTCACCGCACCTCTATCGATGAACGTGGTTGTATCTCTCTCTCTTCTTTTTTTCTTTCAAATTGACTCTGCGTAATGCTTCGATTCACATGCATGTGTAACCTATTACCACGCTTATCTACAGGGAAGCACAGAAAATAATGAGCTAAAAGTTGTCGCGCTTTGAATCTAATTTCATTTAAATACTTGAACTTTGAGTTTTCTCATTTTAAAAAAATATTTCTCACTTCATCAACGTTAAAAAACGACAATTTCAGAAAAAAATGTATAGCCCGTGGCTAAATATCTGAGTATTTCGCCTCAACAAGAAGAACGTACGTCGAAAGGTATTATTGCTTAAGAAAAAAAAAAGCAAACACACATCACAGGCGCATTGATTCAATTATTCCAATATTGATGAAGAATTTATAGTTTAGTAGGTTTCTAACTCTATAAGTACTCCTTAATGCTACAGTTACGCAAAAAAAAACATGTATGAGATACGCACACTACATCTGTGTTCCCAATGTTTCAAATTAGCAGTTAACTGAAGAAGGCGTACTAAAATGAGAAGGTACTAAACGACACTGTGGGTATCACGCAATTCTTGATTCTAAATATAGAGTATATGCCTGATCACAACTATCTTTTTAATGAATAAGCCGGAGCATTCCTTGTTCTCAGAATTTCTCTCGCATTGAAAAGACTTAGTTCTTCACAGCCTCCTTGAGTTTATCGTTCAAGTTGAAATAGTCACCTTAGAGTTTTTTTTTTTAAATACAGTGAGAGCCCCTATGAGATCAAAACAAGGGTCACGTACTCCATAATTGTGTGCCGCGCCACTGTCGCCGCCACCGCTGCCGCCACCGTTGGTGTCCGTAACCAGGGGCCGGATTCACAAAACTCACTTACGAAAACATTTTTGCGCAAGAGAAATTTTCTTGCGTAAGTCGATTCACGAAATGAAAAAACGTCGTAAGAGGCCATCGTTGTCACATCGGCCGCTGCAAATAAAGCGCGCTGTGACTGCCCGGGAACATGTCAGCGATGGTGATGCAGTTGCTATATTTGCTTACGTCACCGAAAAGTGCTCGTAAGTGGATTCACGAAGCGAAATTGTGCGTAAAAACAGCATGGCTGAGAGAAAATCCTAAGAGTGGTCCGGACCACTCTTAAGAACAATGTGGCTACTTAGAACCTGCTGCCGCGGCGGTAAACTTTGGTGCCCTGAGTGGTTTTGAGTTAATTCACGCCCAGTAAGGGCTGCCTGATGACTGCTGGTGCGTTTTAGGGGCGAAGCTCCTTAGGGCGTGGGCTGTGCGTCCCCTGTAGCCTGTATGTAGCCACCTCTAGTTTAGTTCTTGCAGTGTTCACTAGATGGCGGTACCGTCCCCTGTATGTAGCCACCTCTAGTTAGTTCTTGCAGTGTTCACTAGATGGCGGTACCGTCTCCTGTATGTAGCCACCTCACCGTTTAGCTCTTGTAGTGTTTACTAGATGGTGGTACTTGTAGCTGATGATGAAAAGATGCAAGATGTTATAAACTAGAAAGCTGTACTTGTAGTTGATGAAAAACGCGAGATCTTATAAAATAGGAATAATGTCACATATGGCGCGTGTCATTGGTTGAAGGCATATGGCGCGTGTCATTTAGTGCGGCGACGTACGCTAGGGGGAGCGATGTAATAAAATCGAGTGGGCAAAATGTACAGAGGATTCATGATTTACCAGGTTTACCTCCGGAGTTTCGCCCACTCATCATCATTCACTTCGTGGATATGGCGGAATTTTTTTTTATTTCTTTCGGCGCTTTGAGCTTCGCGTATTGTTTCCCTTGTACGCAGTGGATGGTGTTGACAACCACCATCGTCCAATAAGTTCGAAGTCGCAGTAATTGAAGAATTCTATTGGGCGTCAATGGCATCAACTACGCATGTAAAGATTTGTGGTTGGATGAAAACCAATGTGATACGTGAATGGTCGGTGCAATCGAACGCGGCATGGCGTAGAATCAACCTTATTTGTTATGTTGTTGTGTTGCGCCTCATCTCATCCAATTAAAAGTGCGACTCGAGATCCTTGCCTCGTTGGTGGAAATTACCACCAAGGAGGTTAATGGGAGCACATTATTTGCACGCTATTGGAAATAAAATGAGAGGAAGTTTTCAGTGAGTGGTTCATAAAGTTTGTGCTCTAGTGTACTTTTATTGGCTCTGACTGTCCAATGGTTGTGATCTCTGAAATACAGCTGTCGATACACTTTGGGACGATCTGGAGCAAAGCGTACTTTGTAAACCAAAGCGTATTAGGGGTGCGCGTGATTACGCATGGAACTACAAACAAATCATGCATCTTCACCTTCACTGTTCAGACAGCTATATAGGCCATGATAATATGGCAAGCAATCGGAATGAATTGACCCTGGTAACTTTGTATGACACCGAAAATATGCAAACCCTCACGATTCTGGAGCAAACCTTGGCTGAATTCATCCCTGTGTCAATTACCAGCCATTTAACTTGGCGCACGAACCTCATTCAAAGGTAGAGAGACCAATTATTTTTCCAGTTCGTGAATTCACCCCATGCTAACATGGGGTGAATTCACGAACTGAATTCACCCCATGTTATATTATTCACCTCAGATATATTATTCACCTCAGATATATTATTCTCACCTCAGATATATTATTTTCCCTCACCTCAGATATATTATCACCTCAGATATATTATTCTCAGGTCAAGTGGTCGCTGCGTCGCACAAACTACACTGACATGTAGTTTGTGCGACGCAGCGACCACTTGACCTGAGAATAATAGCGTTGCGAAGGCGAATCTCCTGTCGCATGCTCTGATCGAACCAAACGACAAACGCGAGCAGACGACGGCTTGGCCGACAGGCACAGCTTGTGATTTGTTGTGAAGCAATACGCTCTACATCAGCTCACTCCATGACGTTGCCAAAACACTTCTTTCATCTGGCACGGCTGTCCTGTTCGTCATATCACCCCCTCGCACATAACAGAAAATTTTTTCACGCCATGAAAATAGTGCAAGTACTTTCTAAGAGCTCTCTTATGTGCTGCGCAGTTGTCGAAAACAACATGGCGTCGTAAACAGCACATCGGTCGGTGCGACTTTCAGCAAACGCTTCTCGCACGAGTTACCTCAGCGTTTGACCGGATGTGTTGTGATTACAGCAGCTCTTTCGGTGCGTGTAAGCAGTGAGCAAAGCTGTGGCAGTGCAATGGTGTACGGTGAAGCGCAGCGAAGCCTGTGCGTCGGTGTGGTTATCAAGCGGGGATCGGCGTCGATGTATCGACGGCAACTAGCACTCGAGAAGCCTGCAATGTGTGTTTGTGTGCCGGTAACAGTTCGTTCGCTTGACTTTCCAGTCTCTCAGTTGGGTGCTGTGCGACATTTCGCATTGACAGCGTTTTGACACGTTACTGAGTGACCCCAAGTACGTACGGAAACGTATGAACTGCGCGCTCGGTTCTTGCTTTGCCACTAGTTAGCCCGTACGCTTCTATTTACTTGAGAGCAATGTACTGTTCGGGGGTGAAACGATGTTCGTTGTGAACAGTGGTGCTGTGTTGATGTTCCAAGACTTGTGAACAAGCTGTGCTCGTGTGACCGAAAATTGAAAGACAGCGTTGATTACTGTTTTGCCCTGCGAAGTTGTGGTGGGGCAGCTTGGCGCTTTTGTTTGTTAAGTCGTCACTTCTCCTTTTGTGATAACCATAGTCTAGCGCTGTGATGTGATCAACCAAAACTGCGAGATACTACAATCTGTTGTGGATCGTGTTACTTTGAAAGCGCGCCTAGACTGTTCTTCGGTAACAACTTGAGAGTTCTATGTGGCAGAGAGAGCCCGTGAACGTCGAGCTTCCCTCCGGCCCCCAGAAAAAGCAAAGATTTCACCGGTGCCTTGCTTTGGATGAAGTTGTAGGCCAATATCGCCTAACTACAGGTTTCCGAGTTCGTCTAGCCATCGTTTTGCACGGCACTAGAGCCTTGACAACAGCCGGTCATGGCCAGTTCTTACACTTATCAATGAACGTGCACGCCTGGCCAGCCCTTCATTGCTGTCATTGGCACCTTCCAGTCTGCAGATGCCTTTGCCTGTTGGCCGTACTTGGTTCCTCATGACACCGACGGCTACTAAATGCTGCCATCGGTGAGTCCACCTTGCAGAACTAAATTTCACCGGTACTATAATTCATGCAGTTCTATAACGTGTGTAAGTTTTTAAGCCCATCAGATGTAATGTTTCTCTATGGTAAGTTGAAGCATAAAACATTTACTACTACTGTATATACATACGTATATTATGGAGCAAATACATAAAAAATTTTTGTGATTTGATACAGTGAGCTCTTGTTTGATATGAGGTTGGGCCTGTCGATTGACCAGGTTTGATAGTTGAAAAGTTAATGTGAATTTATTTTCAGGAGCCAGGTTGCACTTAAAAAATTTGTTATTTTGAAAATTTAGTTCTATAGACGATTACCACTGTGGTAGTACTATACTTCAGTAGGTCATAATATTGCTGTACGTAAATTTTACATGAGGCTTCAGTTTATTTCAAAGTGATTATAGCAGATTTGGTCACTTTAACGAAGTGATAGCTTTCTCAAATAAGTATTAGAAGTGATTGCTTTTAATGATTGTTTTAAATCTCGTTTTTGGCTCTTCACTGACCGCAGAGATTGGTTTGTTAAGGT